>JADRCD010237242.1:7146-18264 GCA_019843815.1 Montemys delectorum | reverse complement strand
AGCTTTGGCCATGTAGCTCTGACTTTAGATTGAAAAAATACAAGGAACTACTGGGGCAATTGACACTGGTTAGCTGGAACTAAGAAATTAGTGATGATTAAGAAGAGACCAGTAACACTGAGGTGAAATCTTCTGGGAAGTTTTTTCTGAGAGCACAAAGAAGCTATGTTCTAGAGAGAGCCAAGGCTGTACCTCAAGCTGCAGCTAGACTTGATAATGTATAAGAATCACCCAGATGGAACTGGTTTGAAGGTATGAAGGGGTCATGAAGAGCAGCTGAAGCTTGGTACTATGAAAATCCATGGAAGGCTGTTGGTAAATGTGCAGCCTCAGATGTAGTTGATGGCCCAGGACTGAAGGAGTCCTGCAAAGAATTTAGGCTTGGCTTCATGAAGAGAGCCTATGAGAGGCTATTTGTGAAGCCTGGCTGCAGCAGTAGACATCAGAGTATTGGAGATGCTAGTACCATGGATGATCACCAAGAACAGTGGCAGCAGTAGAGTGCTACAAGGGCAGAGCTGGAGAAGTGACCCAAGCCCTTTGGAGGATCCCAGAAGATCATGTGTGGATCCAGACATTGGAACAATAAGCTGTGAAGTTGAAGTTGACTTGGAGACCCCAAGATGTTTGAAATGCCAGAGCCATGAGATATCTGCTGAGGAAAGCTTTAATAGGGAGTATAACCATCCCAGGAGAAAGAATTTTGTTACAGTCAACAAAGATGAAAAAAGTGGAGATCTGAAGACCACTTTGACATCAGACATGGAGATGCAGCGTTTGGAGTTTGGCCAGCTTATTTCCTGTCTTGCTTTGGGGATTACAGTTAAGTGATTGGATGAATCTCAGAAGAGACCTTGAACTTTGGACTTTTGTTGAGACTGCTATAGAGTATAGGGGCTTTGGAAGTTGGACTAAATGTATTTTTTATTATACTATGTTTAGGTATGGCCCCCATATACTCATATGTTTAAGCAAGCCTATGGGGGTCAGGGAGTGGAATGTGATGGTCTGTATATGGCCCAGGAAGTGACACTATTAGAAGATGTGGCCCTGTTGGAATAGGTGTGTTACTGTTTGGTGGGCTTTAATATCCTAGTTCTAGCTGCCTAGAAGCTAGTATTCTGCTAGTAGCTCCAGATGAAGACATAGAACTCTAAGCTCCTCCTGCACCATGCCTGCCTGGGTGCTGCCATGTTCCTTCCTTGATGATAATAGACTGAACTTCTGAACCTGTAAGCCAGCCCCAAATTAAATGTTGTCCTTATAAGAGTTGCCTTGGTCATGGTGCCTGTTCACAATAGTAAAACCCTAACTAAGACATTTTCAATTATCCAATAACTATAAAATGTGGATTTGCATGTATATACTGGCCATTCACAAAATATCTCTTTGTATGATGTGTCTTAGAATCTGTTTTCTCCCCATGTTCTCAGTCTCATTATCACATTGTAGACAACCACTGCACATTCCAAACACAAGTCCTCCATCAGACAGGTGTTCCACTCCAATTTCCTCCCAGTTCTCAGTTTGCTATTTCATTCTCCTAATCATATTGTTGGATGTGTTTTTAATTTTGAAGTCTAATTTATAATTGTTTTATTTTACAGTTATTACTTTTTTGGTTCCTGTCTAGGAAAATCCTTATTCTCCTTAAATTGCAAAGCTTCTTTCTTTTATTTCCCTAAAAGCTTTTTAACGTTAGTTTTTAGTGCCTGAGTCCACCGTGTATCCCATATTAATTTCCACGTGCTGTGTGGGGCAGGCAGCACAGCTCCTGCTCCATTCCCATGCAGACATTGCTGGTTCCATCACCATTTGTTAAGATTTTCTTTTTCCTGTTCAAGTGTTTTGGTGATGTTGCCAAAACCCTACTGATTGAAGGAGTATGGATCTATTTCAGGCCTCACCGTTCTGTCTCAGAGAACAATTAGTCTGATATGATGGTGATATCTCGCTGCCTCAGTGACATCATGGTAAGTCCTGAGGTTAGGTACAGTGACATTATGGTAAGTCCTGAGGTTAGGTTCAGGGACATCATGGTGAGTCCTGAGATTAGGTTTAGGAACATCATGGTGAGTCCTGAGGTTAGATTCAGGGACATCATGGCGAGTCCTGAGGTTAGGTACAGTGACATCATGGTGAGTCCTGAGGTTAGGTACAGTGACATCATGGTAAGTCCTGAGGTTAGGTTCAGGGACACCATAGTGAGTCCTGAGGTTAGGTACAGGGACATCATGGTAAGTCCTGAGGTTAGGTTCAGGGACATCATGATGAGTCCTGAGGTTAGGAACCTCATCTTTTCAGATTCTCCCTGGTCACTGTAACCATAAGTACTTTGGTTTTCCACACATAACTGTCTTTGCTTTTTAAGACACAGAGCCTACGCTTGTCTTCAACTTCCAGTCTTCTTGCTTCAGCTTCTTGAGGGTTATGATTATAAAAGTGTAGGCAGTCACCTATAAGCCAAGAAGTCAACTCACTCTAGAACTCAATCATGCCTGACTCCATACAGATTTGAGAAGCATATTTCCCAATTCTTTTTTTTAAACACTTTTAAAATTATTTTAAATGTTTTTATTTTATTTATTTGAGTGTGTGTGTGTGCATGCACGCATGTGCACATGAACACAAATCATGGCGCATGTGTAGAGTCAGTTATTTTCCTCCATCATGTGGGGTTCTAGGAATTAAACTCAGAGCATCAGGCTTGGCAGCTGATACCTCTATCCACTGAGCCACCTCAGTGGTCCCAACTTTTTTCTCTTCTCTCTTTCTTTCTCTCTTCCTCTCTCTCTCTTCCTCTCTCTCTCTCTCTCTCTCTCTCTCTCTCTCTCTCTCTCTCTTCCTTCCTTTCTTTCTTTCTTTTTTTTAATCTAAGAGAATTTTGATTAGGACTAAATTGAAACTACGGTGAAAGGGTCATTTATATCTTCATAATGTTGAAGTCATGCAATCTTTGAACATGGCGTAGCTCCTCACTTATTTATTTATGAAATTATAATTACCAGAATCATAAAATACACAGAAAAGATGATTACCAAATCTGCATTTCTCTCAAAATGAATTTGCTGGTTTATTTACTGAAGCTGTTGTAATGTATGAAACGCTCTCTGTAGGTTCTTGTGTTTGAAATCTTGGTCCCAGAGCAGCTGTTTTAAAAGGTTGTGGAACCTTTAGAAGGCAGAGCCTCACTGGAGGCAGGGGGCCTTGCCCAGTGGGGCAGGAGGTAGTCCAAGTAGTTCATCCCCATTTCCTGCACTCTCTCCACGTCATGCTGCTGTCACACGCCTCCCCCTCCCCCACTGCGATGGACTGTATCCACAGGACCTGCAGGTCAAAACAAACCCTTCCTCCTTTAAAATGCTTTTTGTGAGCTATATTGTCATAGTAACAAAAAAATAGACAGAAAGCAAAACAACAGAACCCCTCACTCATACAAGGCCTTACTGAGACTCAGTTCCTAATATGTGCTATAAGCCTTCAGAGCTTCATATGCTGAAGCCCCAAACCTGGATGTCAGGTGACTAGACTTGGAGATAGGGCTTTGAAGAGGGAATGAAGGTTAAGTAAGATCCTAATCTAGCAAGAGTTATGGTTATAGAAGAAGAACTCTCTCTCCACCACATCTACACATGGGCACAAAGCCCAGAAGAAGGAAAAGCTTAGAGAGGGAGATTTAAGAAGGCCGCCCATCCACAAGCCAGGGAGTGTGTCCATCCACAAACCAGGGAGTGAGTCCTTACTAGAACAAAACCACTCCAGCACCCTGACCTTAGACTTCCAGATTCCAGATCAGTGAAAAAAAAAAGGGGGGGTCTGTTTCTTAACCCACACAATCTATTGTATTTTGTTATAACATCGTAAGAAGATCAATATTTTGTACTTACTTGTTTTTAAATATTCTTAAATACCTTTACTTATCTGATGTATTTATCTGTGTCTGGGTATGTGCATCTAAGTGCAGTTTCTCAGAGTCCAGAAGACAGAGCTGGAGTTACAGATGGCTGTGATCCATCTGCTGGGATCCAAATGCATTCTGCAAGAACAGTAAGCACTCTTAAGAGCTGAGGCATCTGTCAACAGCCCCTCCATTTATTTTTTGAGAGATAGTTTAGCTGGATATAGAATTCTGGGTGGTAGACATTGTCTTTTCTTTCAATACTTCATGAAGCTTTGTTTCAATGTCTTCCATCCCCCTTCTTCCCAGATGAGAACTCCGAGTACTAATAAAGTTCCTCTCTAGTTTTGGACTTTTGCCTCTTTGATTGAGATGGAACCACATGTGGATCTCTCTATGTCTATCCCTCCCTTTTCCATACAGAACTCCAAGATGTTCTCTGCCTTGGCTTGATTTTATCCTATTGACTTAGGAGGCTATGTTCATTTTTCATTATCTTTTCTCTACACATCTTGGTGGATAATTTATATTGAGCTATCTTCAAATTAACTGTCTTTCCTTCTTCTGTCTCCAGTCTATCAGCAACCAACTCGAGGAATTGCTTTCATTTCTTCTTTTGGGTTATGTACAGTTACAATGTCAAACCACACCACCCAATATAATAGTCATGTTCTATGAATTTTAACTCACTCAGATGAGATAAAATTAACTTGTGGTTCATTTCTAGTGTTCAACAACCATACACTAGCAGTGACTGTAGTGCTGGACACATAATGCAGAGAGAGAATATTCTCATTCATAATCAGGTGGTGAGGGTCCTTTTGCTCTATTTAGATGGAAACTCCAGGTTAGCAAGGAGAAGCTCTTCAAGTGCTGATGTTGAAAAGGCTTTCACATTCCTGGTATTTTGCCACAGTAGGCAACAGTAGGCAGCCAGGATCAGGGACAGGTGATGGCCTCCAGTGTTCAAGCTCTTGTTGTAGGCTTTGGATAAGACCATTAACTATCACTAAACAGTGTCCCAGCTCATGTGTAGGTGCAGGAAGTCAAGATTCCTTTGTCCTTTGTCCTTGTCATCAGTTTGTACTGCATCTTCTAAGCCAACCCATGCATCAGGATTCCCCAGCACCTGACAGCAAACTGTTGCGAAAGCTTCCAAGCCTGGGAAGCCCAAGATCCTTGACCCTAAAAGCTTGACAGCACACTGGGATCTTGAAGCAACCCAGGCCTGCATACTCTCCTTTCGGGCTCTCTAGAGCCTTCTATCCTCCTCCAACCTTGGCTCTTCATCTCCTCTATTTCTGCCATCATCCTTGGTCCTGCCCCGACTCTCCCCAACCATCTCTCTGGTGCTTCTCTACTTGTCAATCAGCCAGGCCTTGCCACCTACGCTGTTCACTGTCCCCTAGGCTGCCATGTCACTGCATTTGCCCATCACTGTCACTCTGCTGGCACCACTACATCATTCTTAATTATCAGATTAGCCACACAACTAAAAGTAGGCAGGAAAAGACCACCCCAGAGTTTTCATTGGCCTTAATGTTGCAAACTAGGAGAGGCCCCATGGGGGTGGGGGATGGTCAGGGGGAGTTGGTGTCCATCTAAATGAGCCAAATGATTTGCTTATGTAGCCAGAAACATACCATGCACCAATGACAGAAAACTTTGTATGCAAATGAGGGTCTGATTTTGCACCAATCACAGCACTGTGTCTTCGGTATCCACCACAGCAGTCCTACTAAGCCACCGAAGGAAATACCTTCCTCTCGGGTCTAAGAGGAAATGACTGCAGGATCACACAGAGTTCCTCCTTGCTTGCATTACCGAAGTGTCCGATGCCCTGCAGGGAGCCACCGTGAGTGACTGAGGCTTCACATAAAGGAGCCAGAGGAAATAGCTGCAATTGTTCTCTGATTCTCCTGAGTGTCTGTGGAGCATGCAGAAGGACAGTCCTGGCATCAGGACAGTTCAGCTGGCTGGCTGCCTGACAAGTCCTTCAGCTCAAGGAAGAAGCCCAGGCAGGAAGAGAAAGCCCGGCAGCTGCCAATTAAGGAGTCAGATCGCCTCAGTCCTCCAGCATCTTGGCTTATCTGTCTGAAAATGAACAGAAAGCACACTTGCACTAAAAGGCATAACTCATTAACACCAATAATGAGTTTAGCTGTGTCTTCCATAGCTAATACCTGCTCAGTGCTTCAGAGAAAGGAAGTGGCTTAGTTACTTCCCTGTTGCTGTGAAAACCATGAGTAAGACAACTTAAAAGGGACAGGATTTTTAATTGGGCTTATGGCTTCAGAGGATTCGAGTCCACAAGGGCAAAGCAAAGGCACTGCATCAGGAGCACTGAGACTCACATCAGGATCCACAAACAGAAGACATGAGTCTATTGAAAACTCAGAGTCCACCTCCACCGACAGACTTTGTCCAGCAAGATCACACCTCCAATTCCTCCCCCAAACAGCCACCTTCTGGAGGCCCATGTATTCAAACATGTGAGCCCATGGGGGCCTTTCTAAATCAAACCACCACAGGAAAGTCCCTCATCTGTCTCACCATTCCTGTAGAAGGGTTTTGTTTTTTTAGTTTTTGTGTGTATGATACAGATGTGCATATATGTGTAGGAACATCCATACATATGGTTACGGCTATGCCCCTGCCACAGGGTGCACGTCAAGGTTAGAGGACAACCTCAACTGTCAATCCTCACTTTCTACCTTCTCTGAGACAGTGTATGTTCACCTCTTCACACACCAGGCTGGCTGGCCTGTGAGCCTCTGTGGCTTTTCTTTTCTCTGTCATTGTGGTAACTGGAATAGGAGTGGCCTCCACAGGCTCATCGGTTTGAATGCTTGGTCACTGGGAAGTGGAGCTACCTAACAGGGGTTAGGAAGTATGCCCTTGTGGGATTCTCTCTCTCTCTCTCTCTCTCTCTCTCTCTCTCTCTCTCTCTCTCTCTCTCTCTCTCTGTGTGTGTGTGTGTGTGTGTGTGTGTGTGTGTGTGTGTGTGCTGCCTGGAGATCCACATGTAGAACTCTCCACTCCTTCCCCAGCATCATGTCTGCCAGAGTGCCACCTGCTCCCTGCCATGATAACAACGGACTACACCTCTGAACTGTAAGCTAGCTCCAACTAGATGTTTTGCTTTATCAGAGTTGCCATAGCCATGGTGTCTCTTCATAGCAATATAAACCCCAACTAAGACAGACACCCATCTCACCGTAAAAGCACTAAGATTACAGGCGTGTGCTACCTCATCCAACCTTACATGAGTTCCTGGGATTCAAATTCAGATTCCCATGCTTGCGTAGAGAGGGCTCTTATCCACTGACCCATCATCCTAGCCCCATGAAGCCCTCCTTAATGGTCTCTGTTTCTTTAAAAGGGTTCTCTACTTTGCATATGTTTCCTGTTTTTGCATACAATTTTCCACAAAAAAAAAAAAAAAAAAAAAAAGTGTAGAACACACTGCTGCTGAGTGGATGCTGAGTCCCTTAAGTGTCAGTTCCAACACCCAGATCACTGGAGTTGGTTTCTATTGGTTCCCCCCACACACACACTTTTTGAATATAAGCAACCATTTCTGCTTTTTTCAGCTGCCTGGTGGTTTTTTACTGGATCCCAGACATTTTGATGATAGATTGCGGAGACTCTGAAGCCTGCTTTGTTCTTTCATCTGTTTCTCCCATCAGATAATTAAATCGACTGTCTCATCTCTGAAATCCAGCTCCCCTTTCAATCGCAGCGCCAAAGCCTTCACTCACTTCCTTCATCTTCAAGATGTTGCTCCTTTCTCCTGGGACATGCTGGGTTATTTTTCTCCCCTGAACGCACATATCTAAAACATGCCACGAACTTATGGGAAGCTCATATAGATTCCTGGACTTCCATTTCCGATTATATCCCGCCCAGGATGAGGACCATAACTTTTCACTGTGTCCCTATCAAATCTACCGACCCATGACTCACTTAGTAGCATCCAGGCTAGCAGCTACACCATCGAAGTACTGCAGTGTTTGTGTTCACGTGACACCTGATTAGCGATGCTGTCCTCTGGGGTATGTTAGGATGCAGGAAGAGGTGCTCCCCTTAAGTAAAAAGATGGAAGTTCTTGACTCAAGAAAGACACCAGACACCGAGGTGCCTAAGGCTCCTGGGCTCAATAAATTTATCCATGAAACTATGAACAAAGAAAAAGAAGTCAATGCCAGTTTGAATGCTGGATACTGAGACTAAAACAGTTATGATCACAGCTTGGGATAGGACTTGGTTAAAACAGAGAAGGCATAGAACTGGGATATGTGATACAGATGCACATCACGATGTCTGACTGATGACTGTACACATACATAGTAGTGGCCCCGTGACACGATAATAGAACTGAACAAGTCCTACTTAGTGAGGTCACAGCCATGGTTACGAAGCAGCAAGAGACTCTATTCCTATGTGTGAAGTGATGTTGCTATAAATAAATACTATGCTTCAGATAAAAACTATACTGTGGGGTCTGGCTCAGTCACTAAGAGCACTTGTTCTTGCAGAGGACCCAGTTTCAGTTCCCAGCACCCATATGGTGGCTCACAACAGTATGGAACTCTAGTTCCAGGAGGATCCAAATCCCTCTTGTGGCTTCTGTAGATACCATAGACATGGGTGGACATGTATGCAAGATAGCACTTGTAAAATCAAAATAAATAAATCTTTCAAATATATATTTGTGTACACACGTGTGTATAGTATGTTTATGCTTAGCTACTTGTTGCACATAGCCCTAACACATGATTCTGTTACTAATGTTTGTGCTCTTTTTATTTTCAATGGGTATACCATGAGAGTGCAGTACCCAAGGAGGCCAGAAGAGGGCGTCAGATTCACTGTCGATGAAGTTACAGGACACTGAGTCACCTGATAAGGATATTGAGAACTGGACTCCGGTCCTTCAGCAGAACAGCCTGCGCTCTGATCCGCTGAACTCTCCAGTTCATGTGTTAGTCATCATCATCCTAACGTACACCTCTACTTCTGCCCTTTAAGGGTCCTGTGAAGTGGCATGGTGGGTTACATTGTCCGGAGACTTACGTGTCTTGTGACTATCCCATCTCAGTTATGATGAGGCCACTTCGAGTGGCAAATCAACATCACGGGGGTGCCGGGAAGGCACAATGCAGTCATCTCACATTGTGTTTTCCTGAAAGCATCTGAGACACACAACTCTATGGGAAAGCCGTGGTTTATGTAGGGTTCAGTAGTAGCTGCTATTTCAGGTTTCTACTTGGGGTCTTGGGATGCATCCTCATGGACCAATGGGGAATGAAGGTATGCTATTCACCTTCTGTGATGGTTAGTATTGATCGTCAATTTATCAAGATCTAAAAACAGCTCCGAGACAAGTGGACACACTTAATGAGGGGTTATCTAAATTAGATTAGCTTCTGGCTGTGTCTGGGAAAAATCACCTTGACTAGGTTCATTGAGGTGGCAACACCGCCGCCTAATGGTTGATGGCTGGGGTCCTCGACAGCACAGAAGGGGAAAGTTACCTGAGCACAAGTAATCATTCTTTTTTTCTGACTGCAGATGCAATATTACCACCAACTCAAGTTTAAGCTGCCATGATTTCCCCGCCCATGATGGACCGACTGAACCCTTGAACTGTGGACCGAGATGAACCCTTCCTGAAGTTGCTTTTGTGCAAATATTTTGTCATAGCAATCAGGAAGAATAGCTAAGATGCATAATTTACATGCAGGAAAGTCAGCATTGGATACCTGGCCTCAAAGGGAGAAACTCCCATTCTTTGCTGCCTAGAGATGACACAAACGTGGTGAATGGCATGGTTTCCTTTGGGGAGACATGAGTAAAATACCTATTAACCCCAGACAGAACACCAACAGCAGAGCAAAGCAGCGGCTCTACTCTAGTCCAACTCAACAAACTGATGAGTTTCTTGGTGTCACAGACAGAAACATTGAATAGGGGTTTAAGCCAACTGTATCACTGAAAAACTGGTCCCAGCAACTCAGGCAAGCCGCATCCCTGGAGCTCCCTGAGGAATTTAGAGGCAACACATCTGATTGGAGAATCTTGTCTCCTTGGCAGCTGTTACCACTTGCATAACCTCTTTGTGAGTCCTGTAAGACCCAGGGACTTCTTGACACCTGCAAGTCACTTATTTCCTGAGCCTTCTACATTTCCTTTTTATCTTTCTGGGTCTTCAGGAGCCTACCCTTAGAATGGAGCCTATTTCAACCCAGGAAACATTGCAGCATGACAGGGTCTCATACTTGTAGCTATGGGTCTCCAGTCATGAGAACCTAAGCCGCAGTTGTCAGTGACTCAAAGGAACACAGAATATATTCGTCGAGACCAGGACAGTCCCTTCTGGACTCATGCTTTTCTTCAATCCTAAAAACCCGAAATTCTTAGAACTGAGCACAAACAGAAAGAAAAATAACAAACAAAAAGTAGAGAAACAATCTTGGAATTTTTTTCCTCCAGAAGAAGAAATTGCAGAGCAGAAACGTCTAATCAACATTATTATCACACCCACCCAAAAGAATTCTCCTTGAGCCGTGTACTCACACCTCCAGGTCCACACCTACAGACGCCAAGAACACAGCAGTGATTTGACATAAGTTGTACATGTGGGTACTAAGAAGGCATGTGGCACAAACTCAAAGCTCAATCCTGTCACTTTTCACCTGCGTGGGCTTAGAAAAATGAAGCCAGGACCTCTGAAATCCACAGTTTAGTCAGCTATAAAATTAAGATAATAACAGCTATCTTGGAGAGCTGTTAAGAAAGCTAAATGTTAAATACAGGACTGCCCATCAGAGGCAGCCAAGGACTGCCAAGACTGTCTCTCCTGCCTCTTCCTGTGGATCTCCTTACAGCTCAGCAGAGGTCCCTCCAGCCAACCTCCTGAAGTTTCAGTGGAGGGAGGGATGAGCGCTTCCCCAGACCTACTGGAAGCTAACTGTGGGTAATGACTCTCTAGCCCCTTGCCCAGGGTGCTGGCTGGGGTTTTCTCAGCTTGACACAAGCTAGGGCATCTAAGGAAGAAGAGATCTCAATGGAGAAAATGCCTCCATCAGGTTGGCCTGTGGGCACATCTGTCGGGCATTTTCTTCATTGATGAGGGCTGTTGTGGGAGGGTCTGGTCCATTCTGGGCAGTGCTGCCCCTGGCAGGTGGACCTGGGTGGTATAAGAAAGCAAACTGGGG
>JADRCD010237241.1:23499-45616 GCA_019843815.1 Montemys delectorum | reverse complement strand
CCCCCCCCCCCCCCGCACGCACACCGAAACACAAATCAATTTTAAATTAGAGTTTAAAATAAATGTTTATAATAGCTTTATTTGTTGACTCATTCAACAAATATTTTGTTTCATTGTTCTATGTGCAAAGCAAATTGTGCTATGAAAGATGTTCCCTGGGCCCTGGGATGCCGTGGGATACTCATATTCATTAGTAGATTTCAATTGTTCAAAAAGAGTATTGATTGAACAAATTAAGGTTTACCTGTTTTCAAAAACACATTATGGCTTTTTGAGATAAAGTGCTAGAGAGTTTTATTTTTTGAGACAGGCTGAGCTCTAATACAGTATTCTCCTACCTTGGCCTCCCCAGTATACAGAGAGACAGGTACACACCATTGCCTAGGTTTTAATTAGCTTTGGCCCAGGTGGTATTTACAGGTGAGTGGAGCCTTGGCTTAAATCATGGCTCTGCGGATGCTCAGAAGTGTGACCCTGAGCCTCGTTTTCCTAGTTCATAAATTAAGAATAACGACAAATACTGCAAGTCGTTGTGAGGATAAAATATCGTGGAAGTAAAGGAGCTGGCCCAGTATAAACACCCAGTATATTTTATATGACAGTGATCACCCTTACCTAATATCAGCCTGGAGCCCAGCATGTGCATAGCCTGGACCCATGTGAACTGGGCTGAAGAAATTGAACTCAATTCTGTGTACTGTGTACTGGTTTCCATGCAGCACAGTGTTAACAATCTAGAGGAAGACATCATATTCGCCTGGTCACTCTCTGTAGTCAGAGAGACTGGGTGCGCCTGCCAATCAAAGCCACTGCAAGATGATTAGGTCACAGGTAGAGCAGCACCAGAGAAGATACCAACTACAAGAATGCAAAGGGGACCTACTTGGGTGTCTGTGCAAATATCTTGCTGGCATGGAGAACTCCCTCGTGTCTCAATTCCTCAAGAAGTAATACATCAGGATCTATGCTCCCCAGGACACCCTGCTCTCGGGCAGGACACTCTGGGGCCGAGCACACACTTAGCAAGCATGTGTTGACTTCCTGAGTAACTGTAGCCCTCTTTACGTACTTATTAAAAGGGGGCATAAAGTGTGGAGAACGTTTTTGACAGTGTATCACCTCTGAAAGCTAGATTCCATCCCCAAAGCTTTGGGGGTTAAAGCATTGAGAAGGGGGTGAACCACGTGAGCCTCCTGATGCAGTGTGTGCCCCCCTACTCTGGGAGAGGAGCCAGGGTAGATGAAAGAGCAGAATGCCTGCTACTCTAGGCACAAAAGACTGCAAAACCAAACATTAGACATAATGCTGGAATTAAATTAGAAACATCAGATCCAAATTCTGTAACATAATAATGGTCAGTGGCCGCTGATTCACGTTCAGCATCTTTTTCATTTTCCAGTTCACCTCAGGTCTCAGCACTCAACACTGAATGTTTAATCTACTCCTGAGTCAATGTGCCATTGACATTCACCACCACCCTCTGTTGTCTTATTTATGGATACAATTAGGAAGCCAGGCTGCAGATGCAGCTCAGTTGATAGTGTGAGTGCTGGGATTGCAAGCAGTTAGCCACCATGTGGGGTTTTCTAGGATGCTGGGGAGCCGGCTCCATTGGTAAAGTACCTGTCCTCCCGCATCGTAAAGACCTGGGTTTGGTCACTGGCACAGCGTAAACCAAATGTAATTGCACATGCTTGCAATCCTAGCATTCAAGAAGTGGAGGCAAAAGGATCAAACTTTCAGGCTTGGAAGATGGCTCATGGAAAGCACTTGCGTTGTAAGTGTGAGGACCAGAGTTAAGATCCCGAGAACTCAGATAAAAGCCAGGCAGACATATAGCCTGCCTGTGGTTGAGAGAGAAAGTAAAGTCTAGGTTCAATGAAACCTCAATATATGAAGTGAAGAGTAATTGAGGGAGACACCTAACCTCAAGTTTAGGCCTCCACACACATATATATACATGTGTACCTGCACATACATACTCCTACACACATATAGACATGCATATACACATACATATGCAAAAACAATTCAACGTTAGTGAGTTCAAGGCCAGCCCGGGCGACGTGAGATCCTATCCCAAGAAAAAATAAAAACAAAAAAACAGTAATCTCACCTCATGAGTTTAGTGGCAATAAAAACATCTTCCCAGACTAGGGCCCTGGCTGCTGTCTGTCATGCCAGTGAGAAAGAGACACACAGATGTGGAATAGGAGCTGGTGAGACAGGAAGTGGATTTTCTCTCTTTGTTCAGGACAAAGGCATCAACAGGTTTTTTTCTTTCTTTTTCTTTTTCTTTTTCTTTCTTTCTTTCTTTCTTTCTTTCTTTCTTTTTTTTTTCCAAATCCGTGGATACTAGGAGAAACCTTGCCCCCTTTTCTACCTCCTAACTTTGACTTATATACAAACCTCAACCCACATGGCTTAACAAACTCCTTCTCTTCCATGCCTCTGCACCTGGCTTCTCTTGCTTACAGATAAGAGTCCTGCTCCATGAGAAGTTAGTAACTACAGATTCAGTATAGAAGGAGTCTGGGTAGCCAGCTCTGAGTTCAAGTGCTGTCTCTGATACCCTCTATGACAGCCATATACCTTTGGACAAGTGAATTAATCACACAAGGTGGCAGTAATAATTCTGACCTTGACTAGTAGGCTCATTAGCCCGCAAAAAATATAGAATCTAAAAGATTTGACCAAGGGCTCACCCAATATCTGGTGATAGTTCAGTAAGAAACAGTTAATATCTGTTTTTCAAAAAAAAAAAACCTTAGAATTATGGCATTGGCTGAGAATGCTGGTTATCTCTCAATACTCATTCACTTATTCTCTCTCTCTCTCTCTCTCTCTCTCTCTCTCTCTCTCTCTCTGTCTAATTTTAGCTGAGTGTATGGCTACATGGGATCAAGCTTACCCAGGCCTCCTCTGAAGCCACTTATTTCTATGTGATTAGGTTCTGAGCAATGGTAAGGAAGGCAATGTGACAATATCCGGGGACTGTCCAGAAGGAAGTGGCACAGTCTAATTTGCCTCTCTAAAACCAGACTACTCGTGAAAGGGCTGAAACTTGAGTAGCTTTACTAAATAAGCCATGTAGTAGAAGCCATAATATGGCCAACCTGTTAGCAAGATGCTCAGACCAACTCTGGCTTGATGACTGGACTCCTTTACTTCAGATTCTCTTTTCCAACTTGACACAACTAGGAACATCTAGGAAGAAGGAACCTCAACTGAGAAAATGCCTCCATCAGATGGTCTGGTAGGCAAGTCTGTGGGACCCTTTTCCTGATTAACAGTGAATGAGAGAAGGCCCAGCCCACTGTGAGCAAGGCCACCCTGGGGCAGATGGTCCTGGGAGACATAAGAAAGGGAGCTAGACAAGAACATGGAGAGCAAGCCAACAAACAGCATCCCTTCATGGTCTCTGCTCCAGGTTTCTGCTTGAGTTCTTGCCTGGACTTCCCTCAGTGATGGCCTGTAATCAGAAAGTGTAAGGCAACTTACACTTTGGGTGGCTTCGGGTTGGAGTGCTTTATCACAGCTATTGCTGTGTAGTATGAGGACACAGAGAAATAAACATTCATGGTTGTTGGGTTGTTTCCTTTGGTTTTGGTTTTGTTGTTGTTGTTGTTGTTTTTTAAATTTTGTTCTTGTTTGTTTTGCTTTGTTTTTGTTTTGTTTTGTTTTGTTTTTCAAGACAAGGCTTCTCTGTGTAACAGCCCTAGCTGTCCTAGAATTCTCTCTGTAGACCAGGCTAGCCTCAAACTCACAGAGATCTGCATGCCTCTGTCTCCCAACTGCTAGGATTAAAGGTGTGGGCCACCACACCCAGCTAATATTCATGTTTTTTAAGCTTGTGCTATTTCTCATTTCCATCACTGATGGCTGAAGCTAATCCTAACACACAGAAGAGTGATTTTACTCTACCATTCAGTACAGGGGTCCCTTCCGTATTGACGTCTTCCTTACTCTGCATCCAGCTTAGCCTTCACTGCTTCATGGAAGGCCTCTTTCTATTCCTAAAAGTTGTTTCCATGTTAATTTTTCTCTGCCCCCTCCAGGTGTGAAGGTTGCTTGGCACAGGTTTATACTCTGAGGATCTACTCTCATCATTAGTCTTGAATAATATGAAGGACATGCTTGCAGGTTTACCCACAACCCTCTTGCTCCTCAGATCTCTACAACCCTCTGTCCACCTGTGTTCCTCTTCTTCCCTGTCAGGGTGTCCAGGTACCACTGCACCAGGCTGGAAAGATGAATGGGTGGGGTCTGCAGGATCTGGGTCAGCTGTGAGTGAGAGTAGGTGGGGGGAGGAGGGGCTTCTCCAAGAATTTTAATGAAGTACTTCTCTTAGTGATCTTAACTTATGCTCATAGCTTTATTTGGGGTGGGCTTTATGTATATACTTTACTGGGGTGAATCCCAATGTATATGGACTATATATGGACCTTGGAGAGTAAGTAGGAATTTTCAGGGTAAATGAAAAATCACCGACTAGAGTGTCTGGGAATGCCTTGTTTGCATAGAAAAGTATTCAGGGAATCCCAGATACTTACTAGGTGGGTTCCCATCAGGAAAGAGGAAGTTGAACTTGTAGGTCTGCCAAAGACTTTCTCCAAGTAGAGGGGTGTGGAGGGTCAGGTTACCCTGACAAGGTCAGAGAAGGGGAAGCTCTGCTGGTAAAGGGAGTCCTCTACTTTGTGCCAAACTCAGAGGAGCTATTTGGTCATGGTAGACTACAACCTTCACTTGCAGGTTTCTCTGCATCCGCCCTCACTGCTCAGGGAAACAGCTATGCCCGCCAGTGACCAGTGATCATTCACCTACCTCCGTACCTCTGAGTTGCTTCTTGCATTTGAAATCATCCTTTCTCATCTGATCTCTTAGTTTATTGCTGCAAACTGACAAGATTCATTTTTGGTCATAATGGAAAGAAGTCTCCCCATTACCCATCTCCTTCTGTTTTGGCTGGGTTTGCTCTTACATCTTCTAAAGGCAGAGGTTCCCTCACCCTGAAGCTCCAGGATTTCCAAACACTCTGAATATCTGTCTGGAGCTTCAGCCAACTTTTGGAGACAGTTGCCTAATGCTAGATTTCCTCCTTTTCCTTCTACCCTGCTGGATCTCACCCCCACTGATGCTCGAGTCTCCATCATTCCTTTATGTAACCAGCTGCTGAGTCCCATGGATTCTCTTTATTCTGGTCTGATCTTTGTATCTCCACTTCTTCTACACCCCTCATATGTGTGAAATTGCACTGAAGGACTGGAAGTGTACACACTGTGCTGTTGTCCTTGTGTAATGCACATTTTATGGGTGAAATTGTCATGTGCCATTACAGGCTTATTGAGAATGGACTCTGGGCATGAGGTGGGTTTCCTGTCTTAGACTCCAGCAGGTTTATCTCAAGTTCCTCTCAGACTCCTTGTCTGGGGATGAGATGGCCCCTCTGACTTTATGATGGGCAGAGGAAGAACAACTAGAGTAAAAGACACTGTATCCCCGAGAAAAACTAAAAGCTAAACTATTTACAACCCCAGTTACTGTTGTTTATCCCATAGTAAAAAATACCTACAGTGGAAAGAAAAGGGGAAGTTTGTCTGTGGAAGGAATGCTCTGCTCTGCTGGGAAGGCTCAGTGAAGGCTGCAAGTTGATGTCAGAAGGCTCTCCCAGCTGTTTTCTGCTGGATGTTTGTAAGCCCCTGATTGGATGCTGCTGCCTTCCTCTCAACTGGGTTACAGAACTAACCATGGTTGTTAGTTCTGGGAAATCCACTGAATAGGAATGACTATGGGATATCTTACTTTAAAATACATCATTCTTTACTGTCTATTTTCCATAATAACAATGGTTGCTCTGTACAATCCAGAGAATGATCTCCAATAGCCATGTTTTCCATTTTTGAATGAATGAGTTTGCTTAAATGTGTGTGGCCACTATTGCCTTTCATTACACCTTCACCTCCCGGCCAGCAAGTGAACAACTTGGCTCTACCACACTCACCCACCATATTGTTCTGCCTCACTTCAGATTAACCAACTAGGACTGGGACCTCCCAGACCGTGAGCCAAAATAACCATATCCTTTTTATTTAGATGTTGTTGTTTTATGTACCCGTTAGAACAAAGAATAACCTCAGTGTTTCACAAAGAAAAACATGGACGAGGAGAAAATATCATGGCAAAACACTTCCTTTTTGCAGAAGGGCTGTGGCCAGAACCCAAACCAGACAAGTAAACAAACTGGGACAGGAAGTTCGCTTGGGTTTTATTCTAACATAAGTGGTCACCATGCCTCTTCCTCATTGGCTGGGGTCTGAGCTCATAGTCTTTTAAGACTGACCAGTTTTAAAAGAATCAAAGCAGGGCTGGTGAGATGGCTCAGTGGTTAAGAGCACCGACTGCTCTTTCGGAGTTCATGAGTTCAAATCCCAGCAACCACATGGTGGCTCACAACCACCCATAATGAGAAACAAAACAAAGGAAAAGACAGAATTAAAAAAAAGAAAAAGAAAAGAATTAAAGCAAAGGAAATGAAGGGAAGCAGAGAGGGATGAGCCTGTGTGTGTGTGTGTGTGTGTGTGTGTGTGTGTGTGTGTATGCATGCATGCATGTGTGTGCTCATGTGCAAGCACACAGAAGTCAATAGTCAAAATTAGATTCTTATTCTATTGTCCTCTACAGTATTTGTTGAGATAAGGCCTCTCACTGAACTTAGAGCTTGCTGATTCAGATAGTCTAGCTAGCCAGTAAGCCCCAGGGATCCGCCTGACTCCACTACCCCCCCCACCACCACCCCAGTGCTGGGGTTGTAGGTATGTTCCACCATGCCCACCTGGTTTTTCTTCTTCTTTTTTTTTTTTTTTTTTTTTTTTTTTTTTTTTTTTTTTTTTTTTTTAAGTTTTAGTGCATTATAATGAGAAAAGTTACATGATTTCAATTTATCTGAATTTGTTAACATTTAAAACCATATTTTAAGTAAATAGAATTAAATCACATTCTTGTTTTCCTTTTGTACCCCAACTCCTCCCAGAGAGCCCCCTTCAATACCTACAATATCTTTTTTGTCATATTCTTTAAAATTTATAAACTATTATAACAATAAAAATGAGTATTATAAAAGTTGTTTGATATAAAACAACAATCAATTTAACAGTGTTATGTAGCTGCTTGTCTATGACAATAGTGAAAATGCATACATTTTTCTCAATATAAATTTTAAATATCTTCAAGTATATTAACTGTATATTTCAAAATAATACATCACTATTAATATTTTCTTAAATGAATATTAAATATATAAAGTGTTTTGTTTGTTTGTTTGTTTTATATTTGGTAGAGTTTAAAATCTTGGCTCTTGCCGGGCAGTGGTAGCACACGCCTTTGATCCGAGCACTTGGGAGGCAGAGGCAGGTGGATTTCTGAGTTCCAGGCCAGCCTGGTCTACAGAGTGAGTTCCAGGACAGCCAGGGCTATACAGAGAAACCCTGTCTCGAAAACCCAAAACAAAAAACAAAACAAAACAAAACAAAAAACCAAAATCTTGGCTCTTACTGTGGTTACTTGATACAAGAGTCACAAACATCAAGCAAAGCATTCAGTCTTACTCTTTGTTGTTCTCTTACAAAACCCCTCCCAATTTAATTGTCTACATTTCTTTTGGGTATATAAATACTTTTAAAATATGTAAGCTGTTCTGAAAACCATAGTATAGTGTAAGAACATGAAATAAACAATACTACTAATAGAGACATGCCCAGTTATTTTTCATTCTCTCAACTAAGCCATTTATCTCCTCAGATCCCTAACCCTTTCCTCTTTCCCTTGACTGTGCTGTTTGTCACATGATTAGAGAGTGAAGTAGCACAGCTCTGGGCTGAACATAACAGCAGAATGCACTCGTATTGGAGAGACTGTCAGCCTCAGGAGGGCAGGGCAGGGAAGCAGGAATGGTAGCTGAGAGGAGGAAGCCAGTGAAGATACATGTCTGGTAGGAGGCACAAAGCCAGAAGATTCTAGCTACTGAGGCCTAAGGAATCTTGAGACTATCCCCTGATGCAGTCCTTGGCCTTCTCCATGTTGCATCACCTGTCCTTGAGAAGCCTCCAGCCTCTCTGTCTCCAAATCTTGGATACAAACTTGCCTACAGCCCTCCTCTACACTGATTCAAGCACATACATAGATCAGCCTCAGGAATCTGCTGGGCAAACAAAGCTATCTGAATGGATTTGAGATCTTGCTGCAAAGCAAGACAACTAAGCTGAGAGCTCAAAGGAAGCCCCACAGTGTGAGGCCTCCGCTGGTTTCTATGGACACAGCACACACTATTGGCACTGCCATCAGCAGCATCCTTATTTTACAGCTAAGGAAACTAAAATGCAGAGACTACACATGACTTACAACCATCCGCTGAGATGTGAATGTGGGTGTCCTGGCTCTGAGCGAGGCTCTTCCACGCTGTGGGATGGCATCTGCTGCCACCTGTGCTTTTCAGGGAAGATTTTTAAATGGGTGATATTCCCTGCAGACGGAGTGGACGATGAGCTCTCTGGGGAATGAGTATGCATGATGTGTATGTGTACATGCATGTTTATATGTTAGGGTGTGTGCATACCACAGTACACATGTGGAGGTCAGAGGACAGCATCAAGTGTGAGTCCTCTACCTCCTCTCAGGCAGGCTCTCTCTTGTTTGTCACTATGCCACACATTCCAGGCTCCCCAGCTGACCTGCAAGCTTCTGGAGTTTCTCCTGGCCTGCCTCTCATCTCAGTATAGGAATTCTGGGTTTTACATAGGCCATGGGGTCACACTTTTTACATGAGGTTCAGGAATCCACACCTAGGTCCTCATGCCCTGATAGCAAGGACTTTACCTACTAAGCCACCTCCCCAGCCCCATCTCAACAGCTATTGCTCCAACTTTGGTCTCGATTAAGGTTTGCTTTGTTTGTCCCAACTCTGGCTTGTAATGGCTGCAAATTAATATAGGAAGAGAAAGTGCCACAGCTCAGGTCCCTCTTATAGGTGCCCTGCTTCACACCAGAGCAGAGGTTTGGTTTGTGACTCGAGAACATATTTATTGGGCACGATGAGCTGAAGATATGTACTGTGGTTAGGTCCATCCTTTCTCCTTGCCTCTGTGCTCTATGCTTCATTAGGAGTCTCAAGAGTATGACAGCATCAAGCAAATAATCAGATCACCTTTTGTGGTGTCTAAATAGACTCTCAGTGAGGAGAGTCCTGGAAAACTAATCGGTTTTTTTTCTCAGTTTATTTAGAGGCTAAAGTGTTTAGGCAAGGGTCTACAAATCACATTCTGAGTTTCAAAGCTAAACCTCTCTCTCTCTCTCTCTCTCTCTCTCTCTCTCTCTCTCTCTCTCTCTCTTTCTCTCTCTCTAAGAGCACTCTGGACTGCCCCACTGAGTGTCCTGGCTGAGGGCAGGATGGGAAAACGGAACTAAATCAACGTAAACTTCTGTGAGCATCACACAACGGCCTTCCTACTAGATTCTGCTTTTAGAAGAACAAATAGAGTTGAATGAGTATGTGGACAGATCGTGTAGGCACTGTTTGGAATGCCCTACCCATGGCCAACAAGATCAGTGCACAACAGGCCAAGCCTTAACCAGGACCCCAGGAAGGAACAAGCCAGGAAGCAAAAGGAAAAGTGGGAGAGAGATGCCACAGCCACCAAAACTAGAAAGGAGAGCCTGGACCCTTTTCTGGCCACATCCAGAGTCCAATTATCGCATTCCCTCCAGGTTTTTCTTTTCCTACAGTTACTTAAATATTTTCAACATCTGTTTTTGGAGTTAAAGGGAGGAATGCAAAGGTTTTTCTTTAAAACAAAAACCACAACAAACTTGTCTTTCATCTTCTTTCTGTCCCAAGACACTTGGCTAACTGAGGCCAGGGAGATCTGTTCCCCTGCTGCTTGCAAGACTGAGCTAACAGCCTCACTTGGGGGTTGGGGCGTTCCTCTCCTCATCCTTCACTATAAGAGCACACTCCCTACTTTACCTTCCAGCCCTGGGACTTGGAAGCACCTCTGAACCACACTGGCGCCATGGTGTGTACGTGAGTCTCTGCTCATGCTGTGATTCAAACACAAAGCACCTACTATTTTCAGAGTGAGCAGCTGCCAGATCTTTCAGCCAAGTTGGTGGAGGCAGCTGTCCCTGCCCTCGCTCCCTGAAAGATGAGGAAAACACTGAAGTCAAAAAACCTTCCAGCTCTCAGGAAACAGGAATTTCTGACACTACACTGCAGTGATAACCCACACCAGTAGACAGCCTTCCTCATTGCCAGAGCCTGTTGGAAGGATCCGTAACGACAGTTTGTATCTTCCACAGCCAAAGTTCCAATAGGATGGGGAGTAGGCTTAGGAGCATGTAATGGATTCTATGAGAACCAGCCTGTGGGTATGGTGGACACCATCTCAGGGCCCCAGCCTAGGCAACAACTGACTCCCAGAGCAGGGCCCAGAGGAGCCATACTGTCCCCTTGAAACCTTAACTTTATGATATGGACAAATTCGTTGAAAAGAAATTAGTGACTTCTTTTGCTTTGCCCTAAAATGATTCCAAAGAAAGAGAAAGTAGGGTTGTGGCAGATCACTTGCATAGCATGAAAGGGGACCTAGGCTCGATTCCCGGTGATGAAAGTAAAAAGAAAGAAAGAATGGCCGAAGATCATACAGTTCAAAAAGCTGTCCCCTCAGAAATAGTTGTAGACCAAATCATAAGATACTGGTCAGTAGAGTACCCTGACTGGTCCTTGCATACGATGGCCTATTTCAGTGGTTTTCTCGGGTCTGGCTGACCTATCCCACTTTATCTGTAAAACTGTACATTTCCCCATAAGAGGGTGTAAAACAGTGTCTAATGAGTCCAAGGCAAGCTATGATGTAGCTGGAAGAACAAGCTAAATTCCACCTGGAGCTAGGTAGGTTTCTGCTACTCCCAGTGACGTTTTCTCCCTTACAGAAACCTGGGCGTTAGGGTGACGGTCAGAAACCCGGTTGGGGCCAGTGCCAACAAGCTGCCGGGAACAGGGAAGGGAAGCCAAGGGTGGGGATGGGAGACAGCAGAGGATTCATTTTAGGCTTCCATGAGGAACTGGCTTCTTTATGCCTTGTCCCCACCCTCTGTGCCTCCCTTAATGAAGCCCTGCAGCCCTACCCCAGCACCACAGCTGCCTGGTGGCTTTTCTTGGGTTCTAGTCCTTTCCTTGCTCAACTGAGGAAAGTCCTAAGCCATCATCATACAGAAAGCATCATGGCAGCTGGCTCGGGACCTTGGGCCTCCTGGCTGCCAGGTAAAGAGTGTCTTCCCCTGGATTATCTTTGGAGTCTTAAAGAGCTATGTTGACGAAAATCCCCTCCAGATACAGAAAGTTGTAAGAAATGGGGAACGGGAGATAAAGAGAAGGTTTAGCCCAAAGTAAGAATATATGAAAAAGACATAAGAAGAACCTACTATTTTGTTGTCTTACTAAAAATATAAATTTGAAAAAAGTTTAAATGGAGGCACCCTGCCTGGGTGGGTAATCGTCTTCCCATAAGCCTTAAGTTATTAAGTGGAAATCCTAATGCCAGCTGGGGATTGCCTCTCGATGAGATGTTGGTCAGGGAGACCTCAAATATGCTCCAAACCATACAGGCTGTTGCTATTGTTCTTCATTGCCCATCAGAACTGAATGGTAAGATGCTATTACCAAATGTACCCCATTCTTTTACTGTAAGACATAACGAAAACAAGCTGAAGTTGAGTTAGAAGTTTCCTCTCTGCTCGTTGACTTTCATGGCACGAGAATGTGCTTGTGTAGGCTGATGAGGAAGGAAAAACCATCAACAATGTAGCTAACTGTGAGCCCTTTGATCTACAGTAAAGACTAGCCAGGCAAACCTCGGATGCCTGTGCACTGGTGGCACGTACATCATGGGGATAACCAACCAATCTGTGCTTGGACTTGAGGACTGCTTTACAGAAGGGAACTACTATCTTATGCTATAAACTTAATCAAGAAGCAGTCAAGCTCACAGGGGGCATTCCTACCACTGCTCTTTTTCTAAATGGATACATTGTTAAACTGCTTTCTATATACTTACCTGGACACCCTTGATTAGTGCTGCTTTCAGCCTTGGCAAGAGAAGTTTGTGGTGCAGGGATTCATGATTGGTCAAACAGTACTAAGAATACATGACTTAATTTTTCAACAATAAATGGCTCTGAAACATCACAAAGGAGAAAGAAGAGTCTAAGAACTGGAGGGTATCGGGAAATGCCCTTAAACACAGCATGACCACTGCACTCATGAGCTCCTAGCAGTTGTTCCTTGCATGAGACCTATAGCAGCTTGGGCCTGTCAGCATATCATCATGGACAAGAGAGGGCTCATGAGGCCCCTACCTCTCCCTGAGGAACTCTTAGCAGTTAACAGTTGCTAGGGAAGTGGGGCAGGGTTGATGTGATGGGTAGAGGTATGGAGGAAGTTGTTTTCTTCAGCAGTGTAGTCACTGATAAGGTTTCTGTGCTCCAGCGAGCCACTGCTCACACATACTCATGCAAGCAACCATAGTTAAACCCAGTGAGTCACTTACACAAAAAGACATAAAAGTAGGAGAGGAAGTTGTTGGGAATAAGCATTTCAGTGGCTGACAGAGGGAGCATAGAACAGATTAATGGGCGTGAAAATAGCCAAAATACATTACGCATATGAAATTGTCAAAAAAAAAAATTTTTTTTAAGGAAAGCAAAGAAATACACGCCTCCCCCCCCCCCCCCCGCCCCTAGTCGTTTGTGAGTGCCCTTTGTTTTGAGATCACTTCTTTGAGACAGCTCAGATCCCGCCTTCAAGAACACTAGTGGGACTAAAGCCTAGTCCTTTGTGATGCTCTTTTCCCCTTCAGGAGTGGAGTTCAGGAAGAGAGGGCCATCCCTGTCCTCAGAGAAGGCCGAAGTAAGAGGCCTGAAGAGACCGGGCCAAGGCTCACAGAGCAGTAAGCACTGTATGTGAAAGCACACAGACAGCTCCTGCCCTGCTCTGGGCAAGCCTCCTTCCTCTGTCTGTCACCCTCTAGACGGAGGGCTCACCTATGCAAGCCCCACCACCCGTGACGCCCTGAACATACTGGCCGAATCGCTTTTCTAGCTCTCAGAAAAGCACTGGATTAAAATGTTTCCACTGACCTTGCAATGAGTCAGGTGATTCAGTCAGTGGATTTTAGGAGGTGTGGGGCAGTTTAGCATCTTGCCTCAGGTAATATTATGGGACCCTAGATTTTTAACCCAAATAAATGTTACCCACTGGGGCTGAGGACCAGACGTTGGCAAGCTTGAGGGAGCTGTGCAGCGCCTCTCTAGAGGCAAGAACTGATGCCCGAAGCTGCACCAGGGGCCCTGTTCATAGGCTCAGGCCCCTTCTGTGTGCTTCTCACCAGCACTGAGCTCCCTGGCTCCCGAATGTGTCAGGTCACTGGAAGTCCCTAGAAACGCTGGAGAAAATCTGCTGCCTGACACGTTCGCCCTGGCTGGCAGACTGCTTTGCATGCCTATGGGGGCAAGCAGGCTATTTTTGAACGGATTTCATAACTCTTTGTGGATGCTGCGGCTGCTGATTGCACACGTGTTTCCGGCTTGGCTCCCACGGTGAATGTTGACAGAAACAGCGTCTTCAGAGAATGTAGAAAAAGAGGGATTGGGAGATTAGGGACACAATTTCCATGTCTAGACTCAGTTCCCACAGCGACATCTGCTCTAATCAGGGTCCCTGGGATTCAGCACCTTGCGCGGATCACCCTCCTAAACAGCCCAGCTCCCTTGGAGAACTGGATTATGACACCTCCCAAGAGCAGCACTGGGTGAGGGGGACTCTCCCCACGACATCCCAAGGTTAAGCCCCAGGTGAAGTCCTGAGGTTTTGTGGTTGCAAAACAAAGTATGAGAAAAGTTTGTGACTATTTTACATCTATTTTTCTTTTGGGAGATCTTAAACCTCACATCCAATTCCAGCCCTTTACCTCCCAGCTGGCAGGACTGACCTTAAAACCACAGTGCTGCTCCCTCATTTACTAGTTCCAGTGTGTCTCCTTCACCTTTGCTTATCTGGCCCTTCTGGCACCTGGTGGCAAATCCCACTCCATACCCAATTCATCCTTTTATTCATCTATCCTGACCCCACCTCGGGCTCTGTCATAGCACAGTTATCTGATTCACTATTACTCACATCACAGTCCCACCATATTGAAGAGCCTCCCCATCAGTCTGCCTGAAATTCTCAATTCATTAGTCATATATCCTGTCATTCAGATATATAGATATAGATATGTGTATGTGTGTGCATGTGCATACATATACACACATATGTGTACGCACACACATACACATATATATGTATCTCTATATATGTAAAACACACATACACTTATACACACACATACATATGTTTTTAAAAAGACTTTTCACATACAAGTCCTTCACTGTCTCTGGAGGTCACTAGAGTCCAAGATTTCTCAAGAAACCCCCTTCTCAGAGAATGAATGCTTAATCCAGATGAGCTACCAACCCCTAACTTTTGCTTTCATCTCTGTGTGAATTAAGGAGAGACATCTCCATGACAGCTTTCAAGTTCTCCATCAGAGAGTTTCGTCATCCAATTTCTTGAAACAATTTAGGAACCATTTTAGGATAGCTCTGCCACTCACTTGCTGAACCTCCCTGCTTCTCTCAACAAAGATGAGTTGAGATCATATTCACCCCTAGGCTATCACACTCAGAATATGGTGGGTCTGTAAAATATGGCAGTGCCTCAAGTCAAAAGACAAATTGGTACATCTTTAATAGTTCTTTATCCTTGGCTCCCAAGACATTAAGACTGTCTACTGGGAGCTACATCAGACCGTTCTATGCTTGGCTTACCCACTGCTACATAGTCTTGGATAATGTTTTCAAAACCAATAATATTAGCCAATCACTAGGCGAGCATTGGACTAAGACTACATATATACTTCTTGGTGTTCACGTCGTCCTCATTACAATCTGATGTTATTTCTCCAGCATTACACCTGGGGCTTAAGCAAGTAGAGTAACTGGCCTGCCTGAACAGGTAAAATCACAGACTTCAAATTTAGGCCCATTCAGCTGGAACCTGAATACGCACAATATGAAAACATGCAATAACAGGGTTCTATTTTTTTTCTAGTCTGTATATCATCCAAGTTTTCTCTAGAAAATGTGGTTTTCCTCAGAAAACACTTTTTAAAAAGATAATTAAATTAAATTCTGAGGCATTTGGATAATAAGACAGATCTTTCCAGGAGGCAGGAATATTCTAACTAACAGACCTGAGATCCTGAGACCGCACCAGGGAGAAAAATACTGAAGAAACTCCCCGTTTTCATTAGAGGAGTTGGGCCATGTTGTCCCATGGGACAGCCTGATTTACAGGAGAGATTGGATCACTCCTCCTTCTGGGAAGAAAGTGTCTTTCCATGTTAATGTCGTAGACCCACAAGCTCTTGTCCTGAAGACACACCTCTCTTCAGAAGCCCTAGCAAGGCTTCTGTACCTATCTTGAGGATTAGCATCCTCTGCTTTAAATCACACTCAGTGCTATGGAGGGATAAGAGACCTGAGATCAAAATCAAAAGATGGAAATTCAGGATCAGGCCTTACCACTCACAAGCTCCGTTGAGTATTCCCACCGGAGGGAGTTTGCACAACAGGGATGAGCAAAGGAGACAGTGCAACGACCACCAAATCTAAACTGAGGACAGGCAGAAAAGCCAACCTTCCAGTTGTAGGTCAGGTATTCATTTGGGAAGCCAGCTAGCATACAAGAACTCTCCTACTAGCTCTCTGTTCTTATTTTAAACATCTTCCCTTCGGAGTGGCCAGCCTGCCCACCGTAGCCGTCAATGGAACTAAATCTTCAACTACAGCTTGGCTAATCAGAAGCTTTCTTCCAGGCCACAAAACATGGAAGTAATTGAATATCCTGTTCACTGTGGCCTGACATTGTAAGAGGTAACTTCTAGGACTCACTCTTCTAAGTGTCCTTCATTCCCATCTGCTTTCCAAAGTCAGGCATTCCAACTGTTTTGTAAGATTCCAGATATCCCAACAGCCCTTGAGTGGCAGCTGAGTGAAACTGGAAAAAGATAATTTGCCCAGTGCCCCTCAGATGCTCAGTGATACAGCCAGATCAGATCTGGAATATCTTTTGATTTTAAATTTTTCTTTCTAACTAAGGGAGTTAGAAGGGATTTTGTGGTTTGTAGACTAGAACCCGGGCTGACTCTTGGGGTAGAAAGAGAAATGTACAAGCCACAAGTTCTCATGCATAGAAACAGGATGTAGATAATTTCCTCAAAAGAGGCAGAATATTTTTAGACTATAACAAAGTAAAATCACAAGCAGAACTTCTGCTGAGGATGACATTAAGTTGCGCCATAGATAATGTTCCTGACTCCTCCAGAGATGGACACTGTTGTGTTTAGTTTTGGTTGTTGTCTTCATTGTCGTCGTTGTCGTCACATTTGTTTATTTGTGTGTGTGTGTGTGTGTGTGTATGTGTTTGTGCAAGTGCATGTATGCCTGTGATGTGCACATTCACTGAGTGTACATGGGGAGCATTGAAAGGATAACTTTGTCAAGTCAGTTCTTTCCTTCTACCATATGAATCTCTGAAATCTAACTTGGTAGTTGGTGCATTTACCCACAAAGCCAGTCCCCCAGTTCTAACATGCATTTACCTATGACCTTTTCATAATACTGTTGAAATTCCTTCTTCTGAGTTCATAATCTGAATAAAAGAATTTAGAGACAGACTTGGAAGGAACCTGAAGGGCAACTTCATTGAGTTTGAGGAACCACCAGAACAGCCAAGCTGTAGGTCTTGGCAGTTGCCAGAAGTAAGGGAATGAAGAAGAGGGAGAGAGAAAGCCACTCCTTCTGCAGTGGGGTTTGAGAAAGCAAGCAGGTTCCACAATGATGTCAGGAAGTAGCTGTATGAGAGACAGCCTGTGAATGGAAAAACAAACAAACAAACAAACAAAAAAGTGAGAGGGAGTTTCAGAGACCAAGAGAGGATACCTAACATGTCAAGCAAAGAATGCCCAGGCTTTGGCCAGTATCTAAAACAGAGAAAGAGAAAAGGAGAAAAAGGAAGAGTTCCACTTGTCTAGGTTACTCAGAAAAGCAAGCAGGCTCCACGTCACCGCTTGGTGGAAGCTCTCTGCAGGGCCACATGTGGCAGGGATTTGGGAAAGATAAGTGCATTGTCTCATTAAGGGGAAAATCATTTCCCTTTATCTCCTTACATGTCTTCAAGTGAATCAGGTTTCCTGGCCGTGGGCTGCAGATCCTGGCCGGAGGATTAACAGGCTCAGCTGGACCAACTGTTATGGGAGAAACAATAGTATGCAATATTACTCTATGGAACAGATCAAAATGCCACATCTCCATCTGAGGCAAGAGGTAAATCCCATCTTTTGACCAGGAGACCTAAGCTTCTGCTTTCTTTTCTAGTGTTCCCAGGGATAGCTGAGGCGGGGCGGGAGTTGGGGTACCCAAGCCTACCAATGGGAAGAGCTCATCTTCAATGGCTTCCAAGGCTACTGGAATAGTCTAACCTCAATATTCACCAGAATGGACTACAGAGTCTGAGTAAGTATCCTGTGTGTGTCTAGCCTCTGGCTCAATATCTCTGTGTGCATCCAGCCTCCAGGCTTGCTTAGGAGAAGAAAGTAAAAAGGAGTCACTCCAGGGCTGGAGAGATGGCTCAGTGGTTAAGAGCACTGACTACTCTTCCAGAGGTCCAGAGTTCAATTCCCAGTGACCACATGGTGTGTCACAATCATCAGTAATGGGATCCTATGCCCTCTTCTGGTGTGTCTGAACACAATTACAGTGTACTCATATACATAAGTAAATTTTAAAAAATAAAGTCACACCAAAAAAAAAATTAGAATATTATTTCCACCTCTGGCCTATGGCCAGGACAAAACCAAGGACATTCCCAGTTTCTGGCCAACGGCAGAAATCAAAGCCCTATTAGTAAACTTCTGGCTCCATTTCTAACTGTTCCCTTTAGCACTATCCAGTGTAATTTTGCTGAACGAAAGAAAAAAAATGAATGAGATCACTTTCTAGAAACTTTTTTTTAAAGATTTATTTATTTATTTATTTATTTATTTCATGTATATGAGTACATACTGCAGCTGTACAGATAGTTGTGAGCCTTCATCTGGCTGTTGGGAGTTGAATTTTAGGACCTCTGCTCACTCCAGTCAACCCCACTCGCTCCGGTAGACCCTGCTCATTCTGTCCTCGCTCACTCCAGCCCAAAGATATATTTATTATTATAAATAAATACACTGTAGCTGTCTTCAGAAGCACCAGAAGAGGGTGTCAGATCTCATTACGGGTGGTTGTGAGCCACCATGTGGTTGCTGGGATTTGAACTCAGGACTTTTGGAAGAGCAGTGGGTGCTCTTACAGGCTGAGCCACCTCACCAGCCCTAGAAACTTTTCTTATCTAATATTCTGAATCAGTTTTTCTAGAAGAACCAAAGGACTTTCACGACAGCACCAAAACTTTCCTCCTCTGCTCCCACACAATGGGTGTCAGGAGACATAGAGACCCACAAAACGTTCTTCCTGCCCACCAGCTAGGACACAGCCTCTTGGGAATTAGCCTTGGTGCCTCTCTCTCTTCCTCTCACTAAGTCCAAATGTGGACTTGACTCCACTGAGCAGAAGGTAGAGTTGATGGCTATGCTGATGGCATCCTGGACACTCAGAGCAAGAAGAGCCAATGGACAGGTTTAGGCAGAGCAGGACCAGGCCTTCTGCTCTCTCAGCCCAGGAGCCATCCCCTGAATCTCTGGCTGTTTTAATCAACATGATTTGGACTGCTAACCAAATAACTTCACACAATTATTCTGGCCCCCCCAGCCCTAAGACGTGGAAGTCTGAAACCCACTGCTCAATGGGGCCTGTCAGCTACATCTGCAGGGGCGGCTGCCCAGGCTAGTATTCCGCTGAACCCCTCCCTGCCCTTCTCCAGCTCTGTGTCTAAGGAATATTTCTCTTTCTGTGTTATCCTATTGATGGCCTATTGATGGCCAGGTTCTCTGTTTCTCAAGCATCTCTTTTTAATCTGCTTAGATGTGATGTAATCAAACTAATAATCCATTAATATATTCCACAAGAATACTTTTCCAAGGACAATGACTATAAGCTAGGAACTTCTTCTTCTTTTTTTTTTTTTTTTGAGGTTTTTTTCCTTTTTTTGTTACATGTTTTTTCCTTTCCGAGGTTCTCCTCCAAAAAGAAAAAAGAAAAGAAAAGAAAAGAAAAAATGAATAAAAACTAAAACAAATACCTGTTCCCTCCCTCTCCCCCTGCTTACCACCCTACCCCCTCCTGCTTACTGGCCCTGGCATTCCCCTATACTGGGGCATAAAACATTCACAGGGCCAAGGGCCTCTCCTCCCATTGATGACCGACTTGGCCATCCTCTGCTATACACACGTTGCTGGAGCCATTAGTCCCACCATGTGTACTCTTTGGTTGGAGTTTTAGTCCCTGGGAGCTCTGAGGGTACTAGTTAGTTCATATTGTTGTTTGTCCTAAGGGACTGCAAACCCTTCAGCTTCTTAGGTCTTGTCTCTAGCTTCTTCATTGGGGACCCTGTACTCAGTCCAATGGATGGCTGTGAGCCTCTACTTCTGTGTTAGTCGGGTACTGTCAGAGCCTCTCAGGAGACAGCTATATCAGGCTCCTGACATCCAGCACTTGCTGGCATCCACAATAGTGTCTAGATTTTATAATAGCCAGAATTGGAAACAACCCAAATGTCCCTCAACAGAGGAATGGATACAGAAACTGTGGTACATCTACACAATGGAGTACTACTCAGCTATTAAAAACAATGAATTCATGAAATTCTTGGGGAAATGGATGGACCTGGAGAATATCATCCTGAGTGATGTAACCCAACCACAAAAGAACATACATGGTATGCATTCTCTGATAAGTTGATATTAGCCCAGAAGACCAGAATACACAAAGTACAAACCACAAACCATAAGAAACTCAAGAAGAAGGAAGACCAAAGTGTGGACACTTCATTCCTTCTTAAAAGGGGGAACAAAATACCCATAGAAGGAGTTGTGGAGACTAACTATGGAGCAGGTACAAAAGGATGGACAATTCAGAGACCGTTCCACCTGGGAATCCTTCCCATATTCAATAATCAAAGCTAGGAACTTCTAATTGCCCCAGATAAGTCATCACCTAGAGTCCCTGAGAAGCGCTGGATTCCAATGTAAGCCATATGTTACATTTTCTCAGACATCAAAAAAGCCCAGAGTAAGCCGGGCAGTGGTGGCGCATGCCTTTAATCCCAGCACTTGGGAAGCAGAGACAGGTGGATCTCTATGAGTACAGGGCCAGCCTGGTCTACAGAGCAAATTCCAAGACAGTCAAGGCTACACAGAAAAACCCTGTCTCAAAAATATCAAAAAAAAAAAAAAAAAAAAAAAGCCCAAACTATGAAAAGTGAGAATAAAACATATTAGTATTGCTGTCTTCTCCTACCTGATCCCCCAGCAAACCAGACTTATTCTCTGGAGGGAAGAGCAATTTAATGACCCTAGTGTCCTGGCAGGATTGCACCAGCCACAACACAGCACCTACTTTGCTCAGAATAGTACAAGTCCTACCTTGTTCCCATAACCTAGACAAAATGTTTCCCCATCCTTTATGCCAAGCACCCCAGCAGTGCCAGCAGTGACCAGAGAAGGATGGAAGCCTTGCAGCTCAGCTCGGAAGCCACTGCACCCCACTCTTTCCCTTCGCAAGAAATGTAAAAAATACCGTTCCCTCTGCCTCAGCAAAGTGAAGCCTTTGTCTTAGCTCGTTAGCATTTCTGCGGCTGGCTGAGCAGATTCTTTTCCAACTTTGTCACAGCAAGAGACTTGCCCTGCAAAGCCTTGCTCATCATTGTAAGACAAGTCTCTGGGGGAAATAAACAGAAAACACAAGTAAGGGGACCACAAGCTAGAGCAAGAGGCCACCAGCAGCCTCGGTGGGGGCCTCAGGACTCACACTGAACCATCTGTGTTTGACTTCATCGTTTTTGTGTAAGAGATGGAAGCCAGTGATGACTGAAGGCTTGTGCCGGTGAAAACTAGAGATATGTTTTGCTCAGCATCTTTCGGTTTCCTAAGATGCAAGCTAGTTTATTTGGCCTCCAAAGGCAACTGACTTGCCATTTCCAGGCATCCCTCTTTGTGATCTTTTCTAAAAAGTAAAACTTTAAAAAAAAAAAATGGGGGCAGGAACACTTACTTGAGCAAGTAGCATGTGTAATTGTGAATTGGTGTGAATGTTCAGGTGCCTGGGAAACTGGGTAAACGTGCGCAGGGCTCAGCAATCATGTCGCTCTTCAGTTCCACCCGGAAGATGACTGACATCCAGGAACAGCATGTGTATGGCTCTTGCCATTTCCTCTTGAAAATGAATCACAATGAAAAGGCATAATGACATTTTAAGTGCAGTGTTTGACAGGGTTTGGAGGATGGAGTGGGAGTGGAAAGTGGAAAGGAGAAAGAGTCAGGATCATAGCCCTGAACACAGAGCCGGGAGGTGCTTGTCAGAGCAGACCCTTTCCAGTAACGGCACTGTAATAACCACTCACTAGACTGGGACAAAAGACAAATCAATAAGAGATTTTTGACCAGCAACACTTCCCATAGGTGTGTCTTTTTTTTTTTTTTTTTTTTTTTGAGATTTATTATTTACATGGTACACTGCAGCTGTCTTCAGACACACACTAGAAGAGTGAATTAGATCCCATTACAGATGCTTGTGAGCCACCGTGTGGATGCTGGGAATTGAACTCAGGACCTCCGGAAGAGCAGTCGGTGATCTTAACTGCTGAGCCAAGCTCTCCAGCCCAGGTGTCCTTTTTAAAGAACTTTACCAGGCTATTGCCATCTTGAGAGGGGGCGGGGGAGGGAGGGAGTGAGGGAAGGAAGGAGGGAGGGAGGAAGGACGGACGGAAGGAAGGAAGGAAGGAAGGAAGGAAGGAAGGAAGGAAGGAAGGAAGGAA
>JADRCD010237241.1:0-23489 GCA_019843815.1 Montemys delectorum | reverse complement strand
GAAGGAAGGAAGGAAGGAAGGAAGGAAGGAAGGAAGGAAGGAAGGAAAACATTGTTACAGTTCTGACATCAGTTAACAACAGACACATGAAGCTCTTCCAGGAGAAAACTGTGCATGGTCTACTTGCCCAGCCCACCTGACCAGCATTTGACTTTTCTAAAATGTTGTTCCACCATAGAGTGTTTACAATCCTCATTCTTCTCTGATGTATAAACATGCATATGTCAACCTCGTTCAGCTGTAGGTGCAAGACGCTGAGATTGTGGAGGAGGAAGGAGGCAGTCTCTCCTCCAGTGCCTCCATCCACCTCATTACCTCATGTTCACAGGAATCCTCAAAGTTACCCAAGACTCTTTGGAGCTTTTCCACCAAACAGAGATGTGGAAACTAACTCCTACTCCAAAGCCATTCTGAGGAATATATACCATGGGGCCAGAGCTCTGTATCTCTGAGTCTTCAGTTGACCACTTCCAAACATAAATACTAAAGTAATATAGGTGGCCCTTACACTTTTACCAATTCCCACAATCCTCACACCCTCTCTGGAAGGGGCTATCATCATGCTTAAGCAAGAAGTCATAAAACTCAAGCTGGGAGATGTTTTCTGCTGTAGTTATGGCCACACATATAAGGTCAAGCTGAGTGGGGCCCAAACCTAAGCCTTCAGCCCCTTCCTCTCATCTTAACCACCTTAGAGGTACCACAGAATATTCCAAGTTGGTAAATACTAAAGTACTACAAGCCCTGAATCACAAGATAAAAATCACAAAGTCTCCGGAAGCTGAGCCCCATGAAGTCCCATCTGCAGGAGATACTGCCTCTAGTCTGGAAGAATAGGGGTTCCAATTTTCAATCAATCAGCAATCTGAATGGGGGGCTGTGTGATAAGAGCAAGCCCAGCTCATTTTTTTAAATGAGCTAGAAACTTATTTTAAGCCCTCTGTAGACCATAGTTTTTCAGCATCAATTGGCCTTGGGCTACCCATCTGAGAGGGCAGTGGGTATGCAGGTCAATACCTCTCCCTGGCTTGGGCTAGTTACTACCCTGACAGTGGTATCCATCTCCACTTTGAAGACTCTACAGAGCAATGGTTCTCAACCTTCCTAACGCTGTGATCCTTTTATATAGTTCCAAACATAAAATTATTTCATTGCTACTTCATTAACTGTAATTTTGCTATTATAAATTGTAATGTAAATAGCTGATATGTAACTTCTGTAAAAGGGTGATTCCAACACACAGGCTAAGAAGCACTGCTGTAGAGTCACGTCCACATTTGTGTGTCTAGCTCCTACTACCTTCTTCCAGGAAGAGGCAGCTAGATTGGAAGAGCCCTAGTCCTGTGGTCAGGAGGCTGGGATCCTCTGCTTCTATTGACTTTTATTGGAAGACTCAGCTTTTCAACATTACCTATAAGAAGACATTTTGGAGACCCTGTGGCACAAGGAAGGTAGTATTCTTTCTGGCCATCAGGATTTAACTAAATTCCATCCCTGTCAGGATGCCATTCCTCTCCTAAGTTGTTTATTATGCTACCTCTACACCACTCAGTAGACGTTTTTCCATGCCTACTGGTGTCATCTGATACTGGTATTAACTCTACCTTTTTTTATATCTTCACACAAGGATTTGTATCTCCCCATTTAGGTTGTAAGTTCTGGAAAGCAGAGATTAGAAACTATATTTCCCACTATTCACTGTAGTACCTGCCCGTTGTATTCCTCACAAAAATTATGATGACAAAAGTAAGTAGTCAGTCTGGCCAATTCTTTGATAGTCTGCATCCATCTTTTACTCCTTCCCAGCTCAGATGGGAATTAAGTTTGTTAAAAAGGAGAGCAAAGGGAATGACTTTAATAGAAACTGAGTCAAGATTGATGTGTAAGAAGCCATACTGGGACATGAGCGTAGGGACTTAGCAAAAAGTACTAGAAATATAAAGTGGGCATTCTGGATCTAAATGATATTAAAGGATGACTTAGATCACTTCCAAGTCCCTTGATCTTCTCCTACCATTGCTAGTAGGAAAGTGGAACAAAGAAATACAGTTATATCAGACCTACCACCTCAAACCAACAGTCAGGAACTCAGCTAAAGGCAAGCTCTGGATGAAGCATGGTCTTTGTTCCTCCAGGATCCTTTGCTCGCATTCCTGAACTTCACTGAACATTTATAATAATACCAAGGCTCTCTGCCGCTGCTCCCACATAATAGGCGTCAGCAGTCCCTGCTTACATAAAAACCATCAAAGTAAACCCTTTCTAGAACTCTGCACTCTCTTCTTCCCATTTACCAGCTAGGACACAGCCTCTTGGGAATTAGCCTTGGTGCCTCTCTCTCTTTCTCTCACTAAGTCCAAATGTGGACTTGACTCCACTGAGCAGAAGGTAGAGTTGATGGCTATGCTGATGGCATCCTGGACACTCAGAGCAAGAAGAACCAATGGACAGGTTTAGGCAGAGCAGGACCAGACCTTCTGCTCTCTCAGCCCAGGAGCCCTGAATCTCTGGCCGTTTTAATTAACATGATTTGGACTGCTAACCAAATAACTTCACACAATTATTCTGCCCCCCACCCCAGCCCTAAGACGTGGAAATCTGAAACCCACTGCTCAATGGGGCCTGTCAGCTACATCTGTAGGGGTGGCTGCCCAGGCTAGCATTCCACTGAACCCCTCCCTGCCCTTTTCCAGCTCTGTGTCTAAGGAATATTTCTCTTTCTGTGTTATCCTATTGATGGCCAGGTTCTCTGTTTCTCAAGCATCTCTTTTTAATCTGTTTAGATATGATGTAAACAGAGGCTGGGTGGCTGACCAGCAAGCTAACAGACTCAAGAACCTGGTCTCCTACTTAGAAGCTCTGGTGCACTGATACAGTGATGTGTGAAAGGGCAGACTTGCTATGCACACACCCAAGCTTGCTTTGACACCCTTGGATGAGAGCCCCGAAGAGGCATCTTTGCATGACAGCAGTGACTAAGGCCTCAGGCTTTCTGCCAGACAGGCTTTATCCTCTTCCTCTTTTAAATTTCTGATCTGTAATCACCAGGTCTCACCCAGTTCTTTCTTGTTGACTGGTTTCTTGGCCTTTCCCAGCTGAGTTGGTTTCACTGACTGTTAAAAAAGAAATAGGATGAAACTTGGCCCTGGAATAGCTCTCCCATCCTTTCCCAATCTGGGGTTCTCAGGACCAAGGACTGACTATACAGTGTACACTTCTCTTATCTCCCTCTTCAGAGAGCTCAGCTCCCTCTCATTCTGCTCTATCTTGTGTATCTATAATAGAAAATTTTGATATCTTGTCTGTGATCTAATATTGATAAAAATATTGTAATACATCCCTTTCTTAAATTAATAAATATGAGGCTCTAAGAGAATAAATGACTTATTAAAGCTTACATTAAGTAGAATCCTGGAATGTGCCGAATAAGTTTATGTCAACTGACACAAACTTAGAGTTGTCACATAGGAGAGAGGGAGCCTTCGCTGAGAAAAAGCTTCCATAAGATCAAGCTGTAGGCAACGCCTATAGAGCACTTTCTCAATTAGGGATTGATGGGGAGACCCAATCCTCTGTGGGTGGTGCCATCCCTGGGCTGGTGGTCCTGGATACTCTAAGAGAGCAGGTTGAGAGAGCCATGTTTAGCACGTCAGTAAGCAGAGCCCCTCTATGGCCTCTGCATCAACTGCTGCCCCCAGGTTCCTGCCCCACCCTGAGTTCCTAACTGACTTTCTTCAATGATGACTGGTGATAGGAAGTATAAGCTAAATAAACCCTTTCCTTTCCAAGTTGTTTTTTGGTCATTGTGTTTTATAATAGCAAATGTAACTCTTTTAAGACATGGCACTAACCCCACATCTTCCAAATCTAAAGCCATTTCTCTTCTTCCTATACTTTGTTGGCCCCTTAGAAATTCTCACCATACCACTTTCATGCCAGGCCAGCTCTGAGCAAAGAACTTCAAATACAAGGTTTGTTTATTTTTATTTTAATTAGATGATACATAAGTACAGTATCAGTCTTCATCCCCCTCTACCCCTCTCACTCCTCCTGCATCCCCCAAGTGGAAACTTTAAAGGTTCTCTGGAAAGTCAGTTGTGTTGGATGGCATTTTGCTGGGGCAAACGTGTGAACAAATGTTTCGTTAAAGTGGACACAGGTGAAAGTCAAGACAGACGCGTGAAAAAAAAAAAACGTGCTGAAGCAGACACAGGAGAAAGGATGTTCTGCACGTGAAAGAACACGTGATAAAAGATTCTTTTGCTAACAACACGCGTGTATTTGTTTACCTCACACTCTGTAGTTGAGCTGCATTTGTCGGGACAACATAGAAATGGACCAAAAATCTTCTGGTAGCGTGCTGCAGGTTGTTGCCACTTCCGTGTCCTAGGGCTGAGTGGCAGAGTGATGTCAGCTGAGAGAGTCACCGCTGCTGATTCGTGTTTGCTATCCGGACTCTACCAAAGTGGACTGCTGGTGTATGTATGAAGTGTTTGAGAGTGGATTGAGCTGCCGTGGCCGACCTATAAACTGAACTGCAGATTCCAGACAACACAGACAAGAGTTGCTCCAAAAAACCTTCCTAAACAGGTCCACTCCCTCCCCACCCCTGCCCCCATCCTTTCTTTACCACTACCTCAGGTTGGTAGTGTGCTACAAGGGAAGTTAAAGCATTTAACAGCCATCATTAAAAATAGGCATTTGAAAAAAATTAAACTTACACATCCCCCCCCTCAATTTCATGACCACCTCTAATTAGTGTCTGTGTGTGTATTTGTGTGTGTGTGTATATATGTGTGTGTGTGTTCATATATGCATGTGTTTAAGGCTGACCTCTTAGGGTAGAATAACCCATCATGGGACTGGCTCATCCCCGGAGAAAACTAATTCAGCAGCTATTAATTGCCCGTAATTCTTTATCTAAGGCAACAGTTCTCAACCTGTGAGTTGCAACCCCTTTTGGGATCACATATCAGATATCCTGCATATCAGATAGTTGTATCAAGATTCATAAAATTAAATAAATTAATTAATTAAAAAGATTCATAACAGTAGCAAAATTACAGTTATAAAATAATAACAAAATAATTTTACAATTGAGGGGGTCACCACAACATGAGTAACTATTTATTAAAGGGTTATAGCATTAGGAAGGTTGAGAAACACTGATCTTGTAAGATTTCTCCCATCCAAAACTCCCCTCCTATTTAGTGGACCTTAAATCCCGTTTGGTGTCTAGTGATTACCTCAAGATCTAAGTTGGAGGTATCATGTTATGCTGTCCATTCTTGCAACCCATGGGCTTTACAGAGGAGTGGGACTTTTGATCACTTATCTCCCTGGTAGCTCACATAGCAACATTGGGTACTATGAGAGCTAGTCCTCCTCAGGAGGCATCTTCCTACATTTCCCTGGCCTTTCACAGATTCCTATCTTACCACTTTAATGCCAAATCAACTTGAGCAATCAATCATAAATGCAGTTTTAAAAAACTAACAGTGGAGAGATATAGAAATGCCAGATAACCTGATTCCATCATTATAACATGCACACATATATTGAAGTGTCATAACACGTCCCATAAATATGTCCAATTATTATGTGTCCATTAAGACTAAACATATGGCTTGTCAAGATGGCTAAGCAGGTAAAAGTACTTGTAGTTCAGGCTTGATGACCTGGTTTCAGTCCTTGGATCTGTGGAGGCAGAAGAAAAACATCTCCTAATGTTGCCCCCACCTTATACACACACACACACACACACACACACTCACACACACACTCGCACACGCACATAGGAACGCACGCAGGCATCATATCTATGTATATATACACATATACAGTTTATATATGTGTAAATATACATATGTTTTATATATATATGAGGAAACAAAGCTGGGGATTGTGGCACATTTGTAATCCCAGCATACAGGAGGATCACGAGTTCATTTTTGATTGTCTATTATGTGGTAGAATGTCATCACATAGCCTAGGCTGGTCTAGAATTCATGATCCTCCTCCTGCATGCTGGGATTATGGACATATGCCACAATTCAGAACTTACTTTTCTCTTTTAAAATATATACATATGTATATATATACACAACACATATATGTACACATATATGTGTGTGTGTATATATGTATATGTATATACAGTGTATGTTAGAGAGAAGCAACTTCGAGAGATGTTTCTCTCCTTCCACCATGAGTCTAGGGCTTGCATGCTCTAAGGTGGTTTGCCCTTGATTTTACCACATAAGAGCTATAAGAGTGTCTGTCCACATCTCATTCCATGCTGAGGCCCCTTGCCACCAGCTCCAGCCTGTAGCAGAGGGAGTGCCGAATGCAGTCCCAACTTCCTAAGGGAACTTGAGAGTCAGGAGACATTTGCTTGGCTCTGAGAAATGCTTGGGATTGACAAGGGGTCCTCCTTCCTCTTTCTCCGCAGAGAGACTCTTCTCCTTTCTCATCCTCTGCATAGACTCTTTCTTTTCCCTTCTTAATCATATTTCTGGTCTTTCTTCTTTTTCTATTAGCTTGTTTTTAAACCTATTTTACCAAATATTTTTGTTATTTTTAATGCTTTTAATTTTTACTTTTTTGGGCAGGTTGTTTTTTGTTTGTTTGTTTGTTTGTTTCTGAGACAGGGTTTCTCTGTGTAGCCCTGGCTGTCCTGGAACTCACTCTGTAGACCAGGCTGGCCTTGAACTCAGAAATCTGCCTGCCTCTGCCTCCCAGGTGCTGGGATTACAGGCGTGCACCATCACTGCCCAGGCTGCTACTGTTTTAATCTTATATTTCTTATTGTTCACCTTTATTGAACTCTTTTTATTATCTTAAAATTCTAGTTCATGAAGTATGAGTACTTTTTATTTTCTTTATTTTTGTATGTGTGGTTTTTTTAGCCTTTTATCTCATTGGTGAGAACCTGTCTCCTGTTCTTTTTATGATTATGTTTTTATTAGTTCCTTGAGAATACTGTAAAATGTTATGATCATATTTACTTTCCCTCCCCAACACTTTCCAAATACACCCCACTTCCCTTCCCACCCAATTTTGTGTCTCCTCATTTCTTTAATCAAGACCAAATTTTACTGCCCAAATATTTTTAACATGTGGCGGTATTCCAGTGGATTATGGTCAATTTATCAGGGGTTACACTGTTCTAGAACACTGACCTTTACTCTCTAATCAGCTAACAATTGTCAGTAGCCCCTTCGCTAGAGGTAGAACTTCAAGTCCAGCTCTCTTCTGTACACTAGAATTTGGGCTTGCTCAGGGATTACTCATGCTGTCACGACGTAAGTTTACGTAAGCATTTGCCTTGCTTTGTCCAGAAGATGCTGTTTCCACACAGTCGCTCACTCTATCTAGCCTGTACAGCCTCATCTTCTACAGGTATTCTGGAGCCTTTGGAAGAGGAAATGACACACACACACACACACACACACACACACACACACCACATATTTCCACTTAGAACTGAATATACTTCAGATTCTTATTCTCTGCACTTTGGTCAGTTGTGAATCTCTGTGTTGACCATCACCTACTGCAAACAGAAGCCTCTCTGATGAGGGTTGAGGGATGCCTTAATCTGTGGGCATAATTATAGTTTAATCCTATATAGCCTTTTAACAGAATAATATTAAAAGGATCTCTCCTATGTCTAGTCATAAGCTCTGGGTTCAATAATGGTTCCAGGTATGGGTTTTTCATTGTGAAATATGTCTTAAGTCTAATCAAAAAGTAGTTGGCCATTCCTGGGATGCTTGTGCCAGTGTTGCACAAATGCGCATGTCTTGCCTGGCCACTCTTTATTGGAGCTCACAGAATGGACAGCTATGTAAGACTCGTGATTACTTCTTTACCCAGTAGTATCTCCCGGCACTGTGAAAGCTAGCCAGATATGAAGCTTCCAAGTCAAGACCATCTTGATTTCACCACGTTCTATAACTCAAGAATGTGGTGCTTATTCTATGGGGGTTTCTATGACAAGGTCAATCTCTGAAACCTGGAACTTTTCATGAAGTTCAGATTGGCCTCAAACTCACAGGATCCTCCTGTCTTAGTCTCCTAAGTGCTGGAATTACAAGTTATGTTGTCCTTTTAAAAATCTAACCCTACCTTGATAGGACTTGATAGAGCTTTTCTTCTTCCTCTCTCTCCCTCTACCTCTCTTTCTCCCTCTCTCCTTTTCTCTTCCTCTCCCCCCACTTATTGCAGTCTAAATTTTTTAACTTATACTTATACTTAATGTTTCATTGGATTTTTTAAATATTTTTTAAAGTTTTATTGCATTATAATGAGAAAAGTTACATGATTTCAATTTATCTGAATTTGTTGACATTTAAAACCATATTTTAGGTAAATAGAATTAAATCACATTCTTGTTTTCCTTTTGTACTCCAACTTCTCCCAGAGAGCCCCCCTTCAATACCTACAATATCTTTTTTGTCATATTCTTTAAAATTTATAAACTATTATAACAATAACAATGAGTATTATAAAAGTTGTTTGATATAAAACAACAATCAATTTAACAGTCTTATGTAGATGCTTGTCTACGGCAATACTGAAAATACTTAAGTTTTTCTCAATATACATTTTAAATAACTCCAAACGTATTAACTGTATATTAAAATATTTTTTAAGACAGGTTCTCACTATGTGTATGCCTGGCTGGCCTATAACTCACTATGTAGTCCAGGCTGGCCTAAACCCACAGAGATCTACCTCCCTCTGCTGCCAGAATCAAAGGCACAGACAGCCACATCTGGCTTCTTATTGGATGTTATATTAATCAACAAGAAGTGTACTGGAAGAAGACCCAACCCCTAACCAGATTCTATCGTTCTTTCTCTTGTTCTTCCTACCACCCCTTGACTTCTCAATTATGCCCATTTCATGGGCTGGGAGTGAAAGGCAATCACCACCAAGCCAGATGATCAGAGTTCCAGCCCCAAGACCCACATAGAGAGAACTGATTCCTGCAAGTTGTCTTCTGATTTCCACATGTATACATACACACAACACATGAATAAATGATTGTACATATAAAACATGTGCACGTATTTGTTTATGTGTGCCCCTATGAAGCATATATGTGCATTAATGAAATGTAAATATACACAGATATATTCATATACATTTGTTACCTAGCTCTCTCTATCTGTTGACAAAACCATAAGAAATCAGTAACAAGTACATCTGCAGCCTCAAACTTGGTTTTTGTCTTCTTTAATGTGAACAGACACCATGACCAAGGCAACTCATATAAGGGACAACATTTAATTGGGGCTGGCTTACAGGTTCAGAGGTTCAGTCCATTATCATCATGGCAGAAAGCATGGCAGTGTCCAGGCAGGCATGGTGCTAGAGAGAGAGCTGGGAATTCTACATCTTCATCCAAAGGACGCCAGGAGAAGACTGTTTCCAGGCAGCTAGGAGGAGGGTTTCAAAACGTACCCCACAGTGATACATTTCTTCTAACAAGACCACACCTACTCCAACAAGGCCATAACCTCCTAATAGTGCCACTCTATGAGCCAAGCATATTCAAACCACCACAGTTTCTAAGTACCATTCTCCATTAAAATTGCTACTACTCTTTGAAGAAATATTTACTTCTAGGATGGAGACAAGGAAAATACAAATTAAACATAAATTGAACATGCTATATCCAAAAGGAAGTTCAAATAACAATACAACCAAGTAAAAAAGCAACAAACCCCTCACGTCATCTTGGATGAGGCACCTGCTGGCCAAATAGGAGACAATTCACCACTAAAATATTGGTGACGATAATAGCTTATAACTCACAGAATAAGTGAAGAATTAGAAAATCATACAGAATTTTGTAAGTGAATGCATAAACAATGATTAACTGGTAAGTTCTCCTTTAAAATAGAATGCCTAGTGATTTTGCACAGATTATAATAATAATTAATAGGCAAGAGCTAGTAACCTATAGTAAAACTGGAGAGCCAGTGGGATGGTTCACTGAGTAAAAGTGCTTGCCACCAAGGCTCATGGTCTGTGAGCTCAAACTCTGGGACCTACATGGTGAAAAGAGAGAATTGACTCCCACAGAGTCAATCCTTAAGACCTCTAAATTTGTGACTTATCCCAGACATGCAAAATAAATTTTTAAAATGCTTTTAAAATCCTGGTAGCTAAAAATTTGAGATGAGAACCTTCAAGAAACCTGAAAATAATTCTCTACAAATTACTTAGCAGTTTCAAAGGGAAAGTAATAGCTTTAAATGGTATCAGCACCTCTGCACTTGGCCTTCCAGAGTTTTCACCAGCTTAATCCCAGCAGAAGTCAGGGGATCCCTGCAGAAGCTGAGGCCTCATAGCAGATGCTCAGGGCTCTGACAGCCTGGCTTGTTCCCATGGCTCTGACAGCAGGCAGGGCCCCAAAAGTGGTAGGGAGCTGGGTGTTACAGGAAACTTCCAAGTCTTAATTGATCAGAGGCACCTGGAGATCTCCCAGGTACATAGTTAACCAGCAAGAAAGATTCGTGTAGTGGTTTGACTGAGGTTCATATGTTTGAATACTTGGTCCCCAATTCATGGAACTATTTGGGAGGGGTCAGGGGATGTGGCTTTGAGGTTCCAAAAGCCCACACCACTCCCATTTAGCTCTCCTTCTCTGCCTCATGATTGTGTGTGTAAGCCCTCAGCTACTGTTCCAATGCCATGCCTGTCTGCCTGTTGCCATGCTCCCTGCCATGCTAGTCATGGACTCACCCTATGAAACTGTGAGCCCCAATAAACTCTTTTTTTCTATAAGTTGCCTTGGTTATGTTCTTCTGTCGTAGTAATAAAAAAGTAACTAAGACAAGAGTTGGTATCAGAAGTTGTGTATTGCTGTGAGAGGCCTGACCTTCACAAAAGGATTCACTTGGGCATTTGGACTCTGAAAGAGTCACTGTACATGGGCCATCCTAGTAGGAGCTTAGAAGACAGTAGTGCTAAGTCATGTAGACTATGGAGGACCTGCTCAAAAAGTTTCAGAGGGAAACAGTATTAGCCATTGAGCTACAGACTACTCTTTGTGATGTTTTGGCAAAAAAAAAAAAAAAAAATGTAGCTGCTTTCTATCCTTGTTCTAAAAATCTGATCGAGGCTAATGTTAAAAGTACTGGACTCGTTTCATTGGCAAAGGAGTTTCCAAGACAGCCTAATATTGATTCTGTTCTTAAGTTCATAACGAAGTATTGGGATAACAGAGGACAAGATTTCATCAAGTCTGAGATATTTTGAGCACCAATATAAATAATAGTACTAATGAATTATGATTCATGGAACAAAAAAATAAGAACCCATAAATTTCATAGAGATATAAATAAATACAGAGTAATGGAAAGCCTTTCTTACAATAATAGAATTGCTCAAATGGTCCAGAGTTTGTGTGAGAAAGGGCACGTATGCAACTGACCGAGTGGAAGAAAACAGAACAATTAACATTTTTACTAAGGGGAAGTATGAATGATCATGCCAACAGCAATCACTTGGAAAGACAGATGGACTCATGACAGGGAGAGAGAGAGGGTATTGAGGTGCCTGACTCAAGATTTCATTCCTGAGGAAGAAGAACAAAGAAGGACTCCATTCTGAGCTTCCATTCCTACTCCAAACATCATCTAGCATCTGTTATCCAGGCCTCTTCAGTTCAATAGGCCAAGGAAAGGCCCTCTTTTTGTAGAGCTCTCTGCTTTTACTGGAAAGGTTAAGGGCAGCCATTTTAAAAAAATATTTATTATTTTTATTTTGTGTGTATTAGTGTTTTGCCTGCATGCGTGTAAGTATATCACATGTATGTAGTATTCATGGAGGTCAGAAAAAAAGGCTTCAGATCCCCTGGAACTAGAGTTTCAGATGGTTGTTGGCACCATGTAGGTGCTGGACCTGAACATGGGTCTTCTGCAAGATTAGCCAATGCTCTTAACAACCACTGAGCCACATTGTCAATCTCTGCTAGACACACACACATACATACACACACACACACACACACACACACACACACAATTCTGCTGTATACCTGTATCCCAGTCAGTTGCATTAAGCAACATAGGCGCACACAAGAAAGTCTTGCTTTTCAGCTTCAACCACAGATCAGGACAACCCCAGGATGTCTTGTTTTTCAAATGTACAGACAGATTCAACAGTCTTAAATCCATTTTTTATTTTTTTTTCTACAAGAAGACCATGTTATGGGATATCCTTGTCTTGAAGGACAAGATGGTCAGCCTTCAGAGCCTTGGCTATATGAGTGTACCTTTCTGCCCTGTATAGAACTCTAGTTAGACCATCTTTTTGCCTTTCCTTTGAGGTCATGAGGTCACCTCTCAAATTACTTTCAGAAAGTAATTTTCCTGTGGGTTCTTTCATGACTGAAGGATAAGACCCTCAGGATACTCAAACCACAGCTACCAACTACCAGAAACCACACTTTGTAAAGATAGCTCTTTATTCTTTGTAAACATGACTCACTACTGAGCCCCACCTAGACACAAGGGACCTGACCCAGAAAATCTAAAGTGTCTCATAATTCCAGGAATTGGCCAGAGTTCCACCCTGGCCAATGAGCTTGCCTTGTTAGATGTGGGGAAAGCCCAGTCACCTGGGGATAATTTTGCCAAGTAGCATGCTTTAGGTATTTAGTTGCATTTTTGTGAATTTTGCAAAGTCCTTGGTATTTGACCTTTGAGGACCAAGGGACTTCTGGATGCAGTGTGGTATGGCAAAATCAAGGAATTGAATGCACTGTTTATTTTGAAAATGGCATCCAAATACCTGCTCATTTGTAGACACCAATCTCTATCAGAGGAGAAACAAAGAGCAATATACAATATGTAGTCTCAAACTCTCAATCCGCGGCATGGTAACTTTACAGTGGAGACATCCAGACAAAACCAATTTAAGCCACATGACTCCAGGCATGACACACAGAGAACACATCAATGCTTTGTGATGCTCTGAGCTAAGGATGAGGGGCATTGTCTTCCCTCAGAGCACTGCCCTGCAGTTGAAGTCCTTTATACACATGCGCAGCACCCCCTGTTTCCGGTCCTCTCCAGTTCCTTTCCACACTCACCTACTTCAGTGCAAAGTCCACATTTTTTGTTCCCCTTATTATGTTTAATTTTTTCCTGTATCTTCCACAGCAGAGTTGCAGATTGCCAAGATCTTAGATGCTCAAGATTTGTAGTGAGCATGAGGAGACCCTGTCAGATATCACTCAGGAATGAACAGATAGACTTCCAACGAAATGACAAGATTTCTTCAGAGACTTACTAAAGCTCATTTTGAAAAGAATCTTGTAGTACAAGGGGATGGCTCCTGGACAAAACCTTGCAGTATGTGTCATTTGGAATATAGTGGCCAGGTATGAAATTCCTACCACAAACAAGGGCTACACACAAGTTATTTACTCTAAAATAAACTCATTCTTTTGTGGAGGCGTCTCACTTAGGCTTGGACTTAAGAGCCAACCCATCTGCTGTGAATCTCAGCTCTACCACTTTCGAGTTGCACAAGTCATCCTGCTGTGGTTGTTCAGCACATAGTGAACTCAAGTGTGATAACTTGAGTGTACCTAACCATTTAACTGGAATGTGGTACAGTCATTATCCAGCTCAGTAAGTTAATTCATTTAGGTATTGTAATGGTGTCGATTGTCAAATTAATTGGCTTAAGAAACCTAGGGCATTAGTGAGGCACACCTTTGGGTGGGTCTATGAGCATGTTTCCAGGGAGGATTCACTGATGTGGCTCTGAATGAGGGTGGCACACTCTATAGGTGGGGGTCCCTAACTCAATAAAAAAGGAAAAACCTCAGAAAGTCATTAACTCCTCTCCTTTTCTTCCATCCCTGTTCCCCCTGCTCTTGGTTCTGAGATGTGAGCAAGAAGTCTCTGGCTAAAGGTCTTTGTCCCTGCCACATTTTCCCTCCGTGATAGACTGAACTCCCTGAACCATGAATCAAAATAAACCTCTCCTCCCTGAGTTGCAGAGGTCAGACATTCTGTCACACTGTTGAGGAAAGTAACTGATACTGATACCTGAACTCCCTTAATAATTTATGGTCACAGAGATAATTTTTCCCAATAGGGCACTGGCCACTCTTGACTGCACTGTAGCACACTCAGACCTACCAAAAGAGAGATGACTGGTCATGCCCTCAAATACATTCTGACCCATACAGAAGCAAGGTGGTCTTCATTTATAATCTTCCAGTTTCAAAGGTATGTGCTTATGTGTCTGTTCTAGGTATTCACTGCACCCCAAAACTGAGGAAGTTTAGGTGGGAGACCCTTACTTGCGAAAGTTTGCCTGAGAGATGCACATGCTCGAAATGACAGGATACTAGTAATCCTTCCAAGGATTTTGTCAGCATCACTGTCCTCATCAAACATTGTTTTCTCAGGGGAAATTTTTGTTCTGTTCTCTGTATCAAAAATAAACTGGGTAGTGTTTGCTGAGTCCTGAAAAAAAATAAAATCACTTTACAAAGCAATTAATGCATGTTGATTCATTTAGCCAGCGAAGCACAGCGATGAATAGATACCATAATCATCTTAACAAGTGAGCAAACTAGACCACTCAGAGATTAGGCAACTTGTACAAAGGACATGGCCAGTAAGCTGTAAAACGGGGTTGGAACTCAAGGTAGTCCAACTTCACAGAATAGTCCCTGAACCATTTTGGGGTCACCTCATAAAAATCTTGTTCTGCTTCCAAACAGCTTCCTTGATTCTATCTGGCTGATTTCTGTGAATCACGAAACTGATTTAAATTCATTGCTAAGACACTCGAGGCCAAATTCCTAGCCTCATAAGAATGCTCATAAGAATGCTCATGGCGTAAATCCTGCATTCTAGCCTCTAACCTAATTCACCTTTTTTTCCCCCTCATATCTGCATCTTGTCTTTGTCTCACTACTCTTACCTAAGCAATCTCAGAAGGAACAAGGACATGAACAGCCCAAGCACAAAGGAGTTTTAGGCCAGTAAAATATCCTTATACAGAGGACCATACACACCTGAAGAGTAGACACATGCCAGGATACATGTATGTAAATCTCCTCCATGATCTACAGCAGCAGGAATGAGCCTGAGAGTCACAGAACTTGATGTGTTAATATAGGCTTATCAACTGTAACAAGTTGCTACTTTGGTAGCAAATGTCCCTAATGATGAGACTCTCCATAGACTGAAGACCATGAGCATATGGGAATTTCTGTGCCTTCTTTTCAATTTTGCTATGAACCTGAAACTCCTCCAAGAAAATAAAATCTTTCAAACCATAAAAAGTCCTCTTGGCATCAAAGTCTGCTGAGAACAATAAGGAAATGAACATCACAAGCCGTAAATGTGAAAATATTTTAATTAGCAAATTGATTTAAGTAACATATGAAAAAATCATAATTAGAGTGACCATCTCATGAACACAAAGATGGTCTAGCATGTGAGAGGTTCTAGGTCCATTCCCCACACAACAACAAAAGTGAAGGCTGTCATGATGTAACATTAGAAAACGTTGATCATATTAATAACTGAGTAAAACAACATAATCATGTATACTCTAATAGGGAATGTCGTGTCATAAAAGCTAGCTTTTATTTTTTATTTTATTTTATTTTTAATTTTAAGAACAAGCACTTTACTAGAAATATGTTCCATAAAAAGCACAGATTTAGTTAGAACTATAAAATGCCACTTCATGGGATGTCAGCATTGTTGTATTCTATTGCTGGTGTCTGTCATGCTAACCATGAACTCTCTTTGTATTACACATGCAAAAAGTAAAGCCATGGAGGTTAGCCAACCTGCTCTACAACTCAATCAATTAGTGGCAGAGCCAGGACCCAAAGTCTTGAGTTTTCGTGCATTTCACTCAGTACCAAAGTGACAACCTCAAAAACAAAAACCCTGACAGTGTCACTTTATCTTTCCTCATAATGAGAAGCCAACAGTTCTACCAGCCACTTTCCAGTGGTATTTTGGTTTCTTTTAATGTCAAGATCACAGTAGACAGCAGCGGGAAATAATATGTTATTGATAATCAAAACACAAAGTCAGACTGGGAAGCAGGTATGTCCCTGAGAAGTGTGTTTCATTTTGGAATTGATTCAACTGGTTTCAGGGAAAATCTAAAATCCATTAATAGAATTAGAAATGAATAAGGAAAATAAGAGGACTGGGAGTGTGGCTCAGTGGTAGAACACTTGCCTAGTATACACAAGACCTTTGTTTCAATCCTCAACTTGGCAAAAAGAAAAACAAAAGACATTTAGATGTCTGATGCCCTGAATCTCTTTGAAAGCATTGTTGGCAACATGACTACTTCCCAGTTCTTTCCATTTGATAGGACAACTTAAACAAATAATTTCAAACACAAGCCCATGTAGGCAGTATACAGCAATGGAACTAGGAAAATATTTACTATCCAGTTACTGTTACGTTTGAGTTATGCTAAATGCAGCTGTAGACCCTGAGTAGGAGGGAAAGAGATGAGAAAACCTTAGGTTCCTTAGCAATCATCTGTAGATATTACCATGAAGGGAAAAGGTCTGTTCTTATAACTGTCTCCTCACTAAGGAAACCTATAGGGCCCAGCTCCAGAAGAACCAAAGCACCAGAGCTGAAGGCAGTATCCCTCCTGTATAAAAAGCAAGGTCTCCTTGTCAACCCATCCATTTAGCACTACTTCAGTGCTCCTCTGTCATCCTGGACCACTGAGTCCCCCACATCCAACATTCCAATTAGTGTGCCCAGGTCATTACTGAGTTCAGCTTTCTGGGTTCTTTAATTTGTTTTATAGATATTCTACCCTAAGTTATGCATTAAAAAAAACATAATCTCTTCAAGAAACCTTATCAAAATACCAGATTCCCTATTAACAACAAAAAAGGGATGGCGATTAACCAGTCAAAATAGGAAAGAAGGTATCTCTGGCAGAACAACTCTGACCTCCAACCTCTGACCTCAGACTCTTGTTCTGAAGGAGTCACTGGCAACCCTCCATTTTTAAGAGTCTGTGGAAAGCAGGACTGCCGCTGCTCTTCCACTTAGCCATCCTCTGAGCTCTCAGCCACCTTCCAATTCCTGCACTTGCTTGTCCTCTCCGGTATCCCAGGGTCAGGCACGGGAATATGGACACTCTTCTCTTTCTTTTTCCTTTTGGTTTTCTTAGTGTCTCTTTCCTCCATTTCCTCAGAACTGCCGGCTGCGGAATTATCCGACTGAGAAGTGTCACTCACTTTCTCCCCTGAAGGCGAAGACTTTTTAGGAGGCTGTTTCCTGCTCTTGTGTGGTTGCTTCCTTTTCCTGGTACTAGGCCCTCGAGTTTCTTCTGAGAACTTACTTGAGGAATCTGCTGTTATGTCTGTAGCTTCCTTTTTTGTTTTTCTTCTGTTTTGCTTTGGTTTTTGTTGTTGTTGTTGTTGTTGGTGGTGGTGGTGGTGGTGGTGGTGGTGGTGGTGGTGGTGGTGGTGTGTGTATGTGTGTGTGTGTGTGTGTGTGTGTGTGTGTGTGTGTGTGTGTGATCACTTTTCCTGCTTCTTCTTATGAGAATTCTTTGACTTCTTACCTTTTGGGATGTGAGGGCAGATGATTTTACCTGGGGAGATTTTTTCCCCCCCTTTGGTAACATCTTGCTGATCACTACTGTCTATTTCAAACTCTTCAGAATACGCCTCTTTATAACCACTGTGACTCTATCTGTCTAGTATATTGGATCCATAATCATATAACTTCTTGTTCCAGGATTTAGCCTTAAGAAAATCATCTTCCAGGGCCCCAGAAATTTCATTCTTTGACCTCTAGTAGTCTCTCTGACTTTCTTTATCAAAGCCATCACTTCTCATCCGACTTGAGCTGCTGGGTACTGTGTTCCTTCTGGTCCCCTGGTAGGCATCCTCCATCTGCTTTTCTAGTTCTCTGATTTTTCCACATGTCGGATTCCTCCTAAATCTTACTCTGAGCATCTGTATGCTAGATGATATTCCTCAGGAGGACTTTCCCCAGTGGAACCCATGACATTCTTTAATCATGAGTCGAAGCCTCATGTGGTAGGGTGGGAGAAAAGGCAGTGGCTTCCTTCTCATAATTTTTTAAAAGAATAATAGCACACTCAGAATGGATGAAAACCCAATACAATGAAGTGCTTATAATGATAACCATGCAGCAGACAGACAGGCAGGTAGACAGTGAGGAGCTGGAAACATTCCCTTTAAGATAAGAGGCAAGGCAAGTTAGTCTCTGTTCAACAGTGGCCAGCAGAGAGGCAAGACAAAGAGAAAATGAGAGCAACTTCACTGTGTGTGCTGAAAGTAGGCTTGAGGAAGTAGAAAGCAAAACCCTACAGGGTGAATTGCTAAAATTCATAAGGAACTATGAGGAAATCAACTTCATCCTACTTATCAACACAAACAAGTTAAGTTTCTCTTAGACCCTTTTTACAGATTTTTATTATGTTTAGTTATGTATAGGTGTGGGAAAGGTGTGCACAAGTGAGTGCACTTGCCTGCAGAGGCCGGAAGAGGCAGTAAGACCCCATGGAGCTGAGGTTGCAGGCAACTATGAGCCAGCAATGTGGGTGCTGGGAACTAAACTCAGGTCTTCCGCAAGAGGTATAGGCACTTTGAACCACTGGGTCAATCTTCCAGCTTAGGAGTGAAACATTAAGTGTCATTCTAGATAGCATAATTTAAAAGATCTTTAAATGGTAAGACATTATAAGCCTTATTATAATCTTGTGTGGCTCTGAATGAAAAATGTGTCCCATAGCCTCAGGTGTTTGAATGCTTGGTCTCCATCAATCAGCATTGTTTGAGAAGGTTATAGAATCGTGAGAAAGGATAGCCTGGCTGGCAGAAGTATGTCACCAAGGGTGGGCTTGGATTGTTTATAGTCTTGTCCCACTCCAACTTCATTCTCTACTTTCTTCATTGTGTGGTTGATAATGCAATCCCTTGGCTGAGCAAGCCAGGGAAAAATAGATCAGGATCTTATCCAGTCACCAGCAAGCTTCCTCCTGAAGCAGATGGGACAAGATGCAGACTCACAGCCAGGCTTCGCTCAGAGAGAGTCCTTGGAACACATAGATCTAAGTGAGATGTCTCCCATCAAATCCCTCCCCTCAGAGGTCAGAAAACCCTGTGGAAGAGGAGGCAGAAAGAATGTAAGAGCCAGAGAGGATGGAGGACACCAGGAGAACAAGGCCCTCTGAATCAACTAAGCAAGGCGCATAGGAACACACAGAGGCCGAAAGCAGCAAGCACTGGGCCCACACGGGCCTGCACTAGGGCCTTGGTGTAGATGATAGATTTCACCTCAGGTTTTTTTTGTTTTGTTGTTTGTTTGTTTGTTTGTTTGTTGCTTGTTTATGAAACTCCTAAGTGTGTGAACAAGTGAGTTTCTGATTCTTATACCTGCTCTTGGGCTCTTTTCCTTCTGTTGTATCACCTTGTCTAGCTTCAGTGTGATAGGTGTGTGTTTGTTTGTTTGTTTTATCTTCTTATCTTTCATTTTGTCATATTTGGTTGTTATCTCTTAAAAGTCTGCTCTTTTCTAACTAGAGACAGAAAGGGAGTGGATCAAGAGAGGAGGGAAAATGGGAAGGAGTTGGGAAGGTGGGAAGGAGTAGAGGGAGGGGAAACTGTAATCAGAATAGATAGTTTGAGAAAAGAATCTATTTTCAAAGATAAGAAGAAAAATGGAAAGAAAAAAAGATTGTTCACGAAGCAAAGATCTGGTGATCACTCACACACAGCCTGTGAATTACAACAGTTTGGGAAGGGGGTCATTTGTAGTCCACAAACACTTGTGAAATCCAGAGAGTAACAACAAGCAGAATAATAGAACAGATATTGCCAGAACTCTAATATCTGTGGAAGTGGTCAATGGAGGAACAAAGTTAAACAAGGTAGTGCTTGAGAGAGAGAGAGAGAAAGAGGGGGGGAGACAGAGGGAGAAAGGAAGAGAGAGAGGGAGAGAGAGAGAGGAAGAGAGGGAGAAGGAGAGAGGAAGAGAGGGAGAGGAAGAGAGGGAGAAGGAGAGACGGAAAGGGAGAGAGGGAGAGGGAGAGAGGGAGAAGGAGAAGAAATGATCTCTCAACCTCCTTTTCCTGCTACCTGCTGCCATGTACCTCCCAACACCTCACCTTTAATGAATTCTCCCTCCAGAACCTTAAGCCAAAACACACTCTCCCTTGGGTTGCTCTTAGTCATGGTGGTTTGTCACAGCATCAGAAGGATAAGTAAAACAAAACTTTAGTAAATTGTTTTTAGTAAATAAAAACAAAGCTATATCATGTTCATGGGTTAGAAAGTTTAGTTTGTAAAGGCGTCAGTTTTTTTTTTTTTTTTCCAGAACTGAGGCCACCATAACAAAATCCTGACCTTTAGTTATTTGTTTACAGAACCCAAAAGCTGGTTTTAAAAGTTAAATGGAAATACCAAAGACCAAGGGAGAGAAAATCCTCCTGGTGACACTCCTGACAAGGAGCTTGTTCTGTCCGATGACAAGACTGTCTATGAAGTCACGGACATTGGAGCAAGCTCGCTCATGTCTCTGCAGCTCCAGCAAGAAGGCTGTTTTACACCACGGTCATTTTCACAAGCATCACCTACGACCATAGGAAAACACAGATGTTTATATTGCAATTCCTAACCATAATTACAACTATGAAGTGGCAACAAAATAACTTTATGGTTGGGGTCACCACAACATGAGACACTGGATTAAAGGGTTGCACATTAGGAAGGCTGAGAACCTCTGGTCTGATGTGGCTCGGAAATTATCGAGGCAGCTGCAGAGACCTGAGGTTCTTCTAAACAACACCAAATCTTTCTCAGTCTGAAGAGTAAAAACCAATCAGAAACCCCCACCAACCTCTAACTAGGTACTTTCCACTGGATTGACCTAATTAGGATTTCTGTTCACTTTAACTAAATATTTACCTTGTCTTTCTTCCCTGCCCATCTGGTCCCCGTCCTCTCTGCTCCTTGTTTCAGCCCAAGAACCAACTATTTGCCTTCTAGAGTGGCCCAGTACCTGAGCTGCTCTCTATTCTAAGGAACCCTTTAAAATTTTAATACTCTTAAGTATATCTTCTACCAGAGCAAAGGTAATAGTAGCTGTAAAAATATAAATATTTCTACATTTTTTAAATCAAAAAAAAAAAAAACAAGGTATTTTTAGACTTCAAGGTTAAAGTGCAAATGGTTTAAAATACAAAACTTCTAGGGGAAAATCAAGGCAAGTAAAGGCAAGTATCTGAATTTCCCAAGGATAAAAAAGAAGTTTGTAGATAAGAGTTAAACACACACACACACACACACTCACACACACACACACACACACACACACACACTCACACACACACACACTCAAGCCATAAAGTAAAAAATCAATACATTAACTAAATTAAAATTAAGAAGTTATGTTTACAGGAGGCTGGGAAATGGCTGTATGCTGGAGCCTGAGCTGGGATGCCTAGCGGTGGGTGCATCTGGGGAGGCAGAGCCAGGAAGATCCCGGGCAGGGCTGCTGGCGGCTGCTCTTGCTTAAGCAGAGAACGCTAGGTTCAGGGAGAGACCCTGCCCCCAAACGAGGTGGAGAATGATTGGGGAAGAGCACAAAGTCAAATTGAAGCCTTCTCCCCACCCTGCCACACACACATACCACACACAAACAAGAAATAAAGAGACACAGGACTGAAGGAATAAGGAAAGGAGAAAAGAAAGGGGAAAAATGACACAAACAATAACAACAATAACAACAACAATAACAAAACTCTGTTTACAGATGTCTCATAATAGAGGAGAAAAAACAATCTAGTCACAGAATTAGAAGAAATATTAGCAATAACTGGTAATTTGTATGATTTGATTTTTTTAAAAAACAAAACAAATGAGAAAAAAAAGTCACTGACCTCTACTTTCATGAAAGAGCAAATGTGAATGACCAAAGGATGCTAAACTCATTAGCAGTTAGGGGAAACACAAATTAAAGCTTAACCAGTCACAGCTTTATAGCCACGAGACTGCCCAAGAAAACAACGTATTAAAAATAAATGTGTAAATACTGTGCCTTGGTGAGCAGACAGTGAGAGCTGGGCTGAGGCTGGCCCGTTGGAAGATGGCATCTCCTGCTGTGGAGAACATGACAGTGTGCAGTCACAGAACCGACTCTGTGGAGAAAGTCACATGTGAAGTGTCAGGTGAACAGGCATAGTTGACTATTGCTCAGACTCCTGCCACAAAGTTTGGGTGGTCAGGGTGCTACAGGCTGAACTAGGGGCACTACAGAAACCCCTGAGGATAGTCTCACTAATGAGTAGACAGGGGAATCCGTCTAAACTACTCTGGGACCAGGGAACGCTGTTGTTAGCTTCCCAGCACCTTATTGGGAAGTTGGGTAGGGAGCTCTAAACTCCAGCTCTCTCGGTTATGGGTCCCTGGAAACCCCAGAGGCTTTTCCCAGTTATAATGGTCATTTTGAGGAAGAGTGAAGTGAGTCACATGCTGTACATCTCACCCATCGCTCTAAGGACAAACCCTGGAGAATCTTTGGCACATGTGTTATATATCTATAGTAATAGTACTTAGTCATATGCTCATAGCAAAAACTAGGGAAAAACTCAAATATATACCAAGAGTAGTCTAGACAAATAATGTTGGTATATTTATATGTTAGAATGCTATAGAACAGAGAAAATAGATGAAATTTAATTGTGTGCATCAATATTTTTTTTAAATTTATTGGGTTATGATGACAAAAGTTACATGATTTCAATTTATCTGAATTTGTTAACATTTAAAAACATATTTTAAGTAAATAGAATTAAATCACATTCTTGTTTCCCTTTTGTACCTCAACTCCTCCCAGAGACCCCTTCTTTAATACCTACAATATCTTTTTTGTCATGTTCCTTAAAATTTATAAAATATTATAATACAATAAGTATTATAAAAGTTGTTTGCTATAAAACAACAATCAATTTAACAGTCTTATGTAGATGCTTGTCTACAACAATAGTGAAAATACATTGTTCTCAATATAAATTTTAAATAACTCCAAACATATTAACTGTATACTTCAAAATAATACATCACTACTGGTATTTTCCTAAATGAACATAAATATATAAAGTCTTTTTGTTTGTTTTGTATTTAGTAGAGTTTAAAATCTTGGCTCTTACTGTGGTACAAGCCCAAAATAAGAACAATTTTTAGACATTGGATTTCATTGTAATAAGGCTATATGTCAACGACCCTCACATCACCAAAGGATTTTACCTCCATCGTAGCTAAGCTGAGAGTTGATAGTTCTGCTGCACCAAGAAATGAATTGTAGGCTCGATTTTTGGATACAGACTTCCTGCTATGGTCAAAGCTATTTGACTTGAGTGAGTGACTTTATTCTCAGCCCACAGAGAACAGGTTACATTCATTTAAGAAATGGTGT
>JADRCD010237240.1:4370-20372 GCA_019843815.1 Montemys delectorum | reverse complement strand
ACACACACACACACACACACACACACACACACATAGATGAAATAAGTCATAAACAAAACTCTCAATTTATTTTAAATCCTCATATTTCCTTTACTTCCCCCCGACTTCTGCCAGGATATATAAGTAAACATGGATTTGTTCTAGCTACTTTCTCTTCATGGTTGGCCTAGTTTGAAGCATAATTTCTACCCTTCCTTCCCTTCCCTTGGTCAACCGCCAGTCCCCATGGCTCAGTGCAGGAGCAGATGAACCAGAAGATGTGCGGCTAGGAGGTTTGCTTCTCCTACGGGTTGCATTGACTCCAGTGTCCCATCTGCTGATGACTGGGCAGCTGCTTCAGACAGAATGCCTGACCCTAGAGGGCAGTTAGTCATTCTGTGAAGAGGGCGATACAAGCACAAGTTTCACACTGGGCCCTCACCCTAGTCTTCCTCACCTGGTGACATCCTGTTCTGTTGTCCTGTCTCATTTCTGTCCAACATCCAGCAGCAGCTGACTCCATGGCTTCTGAGAGGCTCGTCACTCACGCCGCTCAGTAAGACACCATTGAGCATCTACTGCGTGTCCTTCAGTGAGCCAGACGCTATGGGCAATAAACTGGAAAGTGTAAAACATGCTTTCAACTTTCTGCAGCTTGTATTCTCATGAGAGAGAATTCAGAAATATGAAAATCCATGAGTGAACACCCCAGTGCATCCATCTATATGCCCAACATTGTTCTGGTCTCAGCTCTCTTCTGTTTTGACTGAAAACAAAGGGCATGTGTGATTCCTCTCCTCCAAGATGATCCTTACCATGGGTGTTTCAAATCTGTGGTAGATAGTCATCTAGATGCTAACATGTGGATCTTGAATCTACCTCAAATAGCCATATGTTAAAGGGTCAGTCTCCAAGGTAGTTTCATTGGCATGGGGTAGAATCTTTGAGCAGTAGGTCTTACGAAACGGTCATTGGAAGCAGACCTTGAACAGGGATTATGTACCTCAGAGCTCCTTCCCAATTACAGCTTTGATTTCTGGGTGATGTGGTAGGCAGTTTTTCTCTGCCATACCTCCCTGCTATACAGCCCAGCTCCCTCCTCAGAGGCTTAAAAGCAATGTGTCCACCCAACCGTAGACTGGAACTCCTAAAGCATGAACCAATATAAACCTTTTCTCTTCATAAGTTGGTTTTCACAGGTACTTTGTTACAAGGATAGAAAACTGACTAATACAGAACTAAGGGAACTTTACCAATTTAATTTGATTCAAAATTTGTGAACATTTCTCAGTGTTACCAATACCAAGAAGCTTTCTTTCTGAACTAGGTATACATCTTTCAATTTGCCTCTACTTGAGAAAATTCTCTGGCCTCTAGTACCATGAATCTTTCCTCTAACAGGTCTAATATTGGCAATTTCCCCTCTTTGGGAAGATCAATCTTTGCTCCTAGGAAGGCCTGACTTTCAATCTCTTTCGTCACATTTTAGGTAAAAAAAAAAGTCTGAGTCTGAGTACAAATGAGATTTGATAGAGCATCCTAGCATGCTAGAATTCCTAAGATAAGCAGGCAGACAGTACTCATGGTTTCCCACCCAACCTTCATTCTGTGAGGTAAGATGGGAAGAGGGAAAGAGAGAGAGAGTTGTGATTCCCCAACAAACCTTCCTTCTATGAGGTGAGGTGTTAAGAAAGAGGGAGGAAAGGAGGGAGGAAGGGAAGGAAGGAGGGAAGAAAGGAAGAAAGAGGAAAGGAGGGGGAAGAGAGAGTGTGTGGCACAGTGGCATGGAGCCAGACTGGCTGGCCAAAGTGTCTCCAGCAGTGCCTCGCAGAAGGCTGTATCTTCTAGGTGTAGGTGGAACATGAAAATGTCTTAAAATATTCCAAGTGCGAGTGAGTAAGAGCCTGAAGGCAGAATCAAGAATGAGTGATGAGAAAATCACAATGAGAAGGCAAGACTTGCCTGAGCTGGACCATTTATGAGTCATGAGATTGGCTGACTAAACAGGTCCAAATTCTAAAAGACCTTAACCACCAAATAATGCAAACAGCAGAGATCATTGTGGTCCTTATGAACATTAGACCTTCTTTGATGTTTTAAAGCTGAGAAATAATCTAATGCTCAGGATGAGAGTTGTGACCAGATGCCTTAGATTCCTCTTGGGCCCATTGCCTGATTTATCTTGGACCCCAAACACACTGGCATGCAGATTTTCTTGGATTCTTTATTTTGTTTTGAATGTACACAGTAGAGAACTCGATGTGAGCTTGGCTGGTTGCTCTAAAGGAAAGGGCTGTGTTGTGTGTGCATCTGTTGATTCAACTGGTACCCAGACCATCTGTGGGTGGTTCTTGCCATTCTTAGCAACCTTCTTCTCTTGGAGAATGAAGGCTGCTACGTTGAGTCACTTGGTGGCCACTGAATTTTATTTTTGGAATACGTCCTAGATACAGCAGGCTTCCCACTCACCATGCAGAAGAAAATGCCCTTTTAGAAGAGGATCCCTATTTGCCTGACAACAGCACTCTGGTACAGCCATCTCTCTCTTTTGTCAGAGGCTGAATGGGAAGATGCTCAGCCTTTGATCTCTGCCTGCTAGAGCCCAGGGGAAGCCTAAGCATCCTGGAGTGCTCCCAGTCTGACTTGCACTTATCTGTCACTCCCTGAGAAGTGCATCACCATTTCAGTGTTCCAGAAGAATCAGAAGAGCTACAAGGAACATTATCCCCTCAACAGCAGTCCAATAAAGGGTAACTCTGCAGATTCTTGCTAGCTTCCCCTTCAGAAGACTCACCACTCCACAAGGAATTCTAATTCATGGTACCCAGGTAACTCATTGTGCCTGTGGAAACATTGAACCATGTTATGTATCTAGAGCTAACCAAAAATCACTAGGGGTCCAGCTGATTCATGTCTAGGAACTTGTTTAAAGGAAGAGATGAATGAACGAATGGATGAATGAATGAATATGGATAGAAAAATGTAGAGTATTTCTCCCTGTGTGAACTAGTAGAGGATCATTTAATAGGTTGAAAACCTGTTGGTGAATGCTAAATGTCAAAATAGAGAACAAAGAATAGCTAACAATGTTTGCCCTTGCTGTGTGCCAGGCACTTTCCTGAAAACCTTCCATGTATTATTTCATAGATCCTTTACTCGGTCCTGTGTGCTTGGTGGAGTATGTATATGTGTGCTTGGGAGTGAGCACTTCAGAGATTTTGATGAGTAGCTGGCTTTCCAGGAGGGCTCCTGAATTTTTTTCTTTCTGCTTCAATGCTGATAAACTAACATGTTGGCCCAGACCAGTCACCTTTCAGAGCAGGTAGGAGCTTTGGGGGGGCTTTGGAGAGAAGTAACAGAAGCACAGGGAAAGCCTGGAGGAAGGAAACTGGATCCCACTGGTTTGTCAAATGTGTCTTTCTATCAAATGTATTTTCCTGAGCAATTGTTCTCTGAGTCTTGGGAAACCTGAACCCTCCAGAGCTATCTTCTTCTCTCAGCCCTAGAGCAGAGACATCCCATCTCTTAGCATGCTGTACTATAGGCCAGGATCTCTACATGCTGTCTGTATTCTACTTTTTTTTTCTAACTTTCAGGCTAGTGCTCAACTTTCTTGGACCCTGTCTTGTGACTGGGACAGGACTGAGAACTCTGGAATTCTCAGTTGCACTAATCTCCCTCCATAAAGGAGGATAGCTTCATAAAGTAAGAGAGCTTTTACTTTGTTCTGATCTTGAAACTTGACCATTTTTTTTACTATCGAGTATAATTTCGATAATATAGAATTGGTTTCTTATTAAATCATAGAAAAATGATATCAAGCATGGTGGGTATTGTACTTTAAGTTGATTACAAAAAGCATTTATTGAGGTTTAACCACTAGGAAGTGGATAGAAAATCAATTACACGGTAGTTAAGCATCCAATAATATGTGTTTTAATGAACAATTCATATTTAACACCTCTTATGAAATAATGAGCTAGGTTGGAGTTTGGGGACAGCCAAGCAGTACTTGGGATATCTAGGGTGGTTCTCAAGGGACCTGGTACCATGTTTGATCAAATAGCATCTCAGAGCTTTGGACCAATGGTATGAGGGCTGGTTAACTGCCTATACTAGCCTCATGCCTCAATACTGACTATGTAAATAGGCACACAGCTTCTCAGAGTTTCCCTATGTTCTCTGAGAAAAAAACAGTGATCAGACTGACCTGATGAGTGACCAGGGTAGGACTCCTAGGCTGGGTGGTACTGTGCTCTGAAACACTAGGATTCCAGAATTCCCGGCATAGCTCTTCTTTAATCCTGTCCAGTCTATAACAGCTGAGACCCACCCTCCTCTGCTGTCCACAGTGTCTCCCATTTGAAGTGTCAGAGCCAGATCCAGGACTGACTGGAAGCTCTGTGCGCCAGTTGTGTGCATACATATAACTCAGCTCATTACAATCCAGGCTTCTCCTTGAAGACTACCCTGACAAATCAGATGTGATTTTAAGATCAGAAGGAGCTGGAGAGTTTCAGAACCTGTCCGGATAGTCACATTTCCAGCTTCATTGAGAATTGGTCTGGAATTTTCTGTCTCTACTTCCATTACGGGATCTATAGTATGCGTTATTAAACTGGTTTTGTTGTCGTTATTGTGTGTGTTTGTGGTATATATGTATTCATGTAGTACGTGTGTGTGTGTGTGTGTGTGTGTGTGTGTGTGTGTGTGTGTGTGTGTGCTCGCCCACAGGTTCACAAATATGTGTGTTCTTGTGCTTGTGAAACCCAGAGATTGACATTCAGAACCATCCTCAAACATTCTCTACTTTATCTTTTGACAAAGTTCTACTGATTGGCTGGACCTGATGGGCAGAGATCTCTAGCGACCTGCTTGCTGCCTCTCTCCAACCCAGCCCCAGGACTAGCACTATAGACATGTGCTGCCATGCAGACCTTTTTACATGGGTGCTGGATAGCCAAAGTCAGATCCATGTGCTTAAACTGCAAGCACTTTTTTCCGTGAGCAATCTCCTAGCCCCTACTAGTTCACAGTTTGTTCCTCTCAAGAGTCCTTGAGTTTAACCAATTCACAGATATTTGGCGGAGTTATAGGAGAGGTGAAGGAGAGCACAAAAGTGGAAGACAAGAAGAAAATAGCTGTGTTGAGATGACCATCAGAAATGAGAACCAGCAAGCATGGGGAATACAAAATGCCCATTTCAAAGGGAAAAGGAGCTCCGTGGGGAAGGTTGGCCACAAGTGGGAGAAGCTGAGTGGGAGAACGACTTGAGGAGTGAATGAGCTATTGATTTAGAAACACAGGCTTTGGCTGGCATGAAAACCATGGATCTTGAAACCAAGCTGTGGTGTGTCTGAGAATTGGCAGATGGGATTAGGCTCTAGTGCCTGGCAGACTGCTTTCTGGTTCTTTTACCATTTGCTGGCAATATGACTAGGAGGTCATTTAACTGCTCTATATCTGGAGGTTTGGTACACACGTTGTTATATCAACTACTTACAAAAACACCCCCCGCCTAGTTAACAGGAGCTATTGATTGACTGATGTGTGTGTGATGGCTTTCACCTTACATGGTCAAGTTGTGATGATGAATTGGAAAAACCTCATGTAGAACATTCCATGTGTTGACTGATATATAATCAATATAAAATACCAGCAGTTATTATTACCTTTATTATTATAATATCCAGGCACCTGATTCCTGTAGCCAATTAATCTTATTATCTATGTCCTTGCTGTCAGAGATACTGAGACATATTTCATGACCTCTTATCATACTGACTGACATAAAACATGTTCTCAAAGTATGTCAAGTAAATTAATCAATTAATTCATAGATTTCTAGTATAGGAAAAATACTCATTGAGTGTCTTACTATAGCTATAGATTATGTGAACACAGCCCATTAACACTTTGATGATCATGTATAAATAAGGTAATATGAAATTTTATTAATGAAGAAACTGAGATCCAGAAAGGTTAGACACTTTGGGCAAGATGATCCAGCCCATGAATTCTAAACAGATAGGTTGTCCAGGTCTCGAAACTCCCAGCTTGGTGACATGTTGTCTCAACCAAATCTTCTCTTTTAGTGAACAAAGGTGGCTAGATAGTTTCAAAGCCTCAGTGTACCCACTCATTTTGCAGTCTCCGAGGTCTCCAGGCCATTTCGTGGGAAAGAATTATAATTTGAGTTCTGACATCTATGCTTGAAGTTGTTATCATCTTGAGGTTAAAATACCTATTCTAGGAATCTACATTTTAGCATGGAAACCTCAGCAATAATGGCTACTGTTTGTGACTATATGAATTTCCCAGCAATCACCTTCGAAAGGTAGTAATTAATGGCATAGGCTGTAGAAAGGACTCCTGGCATGGGCAGACAGAACTTGGACAAGGGTCATGTATTGAGGAAGGACAATGGTGGCTCTGCTTAAATGGTAGATTCCTGATGACTAAGGGTTCTGTAATAGGTTGGCCAAAGGGAATGGTGTCTCTGTAATAAGTTGGTGAAAAAGAATTGTGTGAGTGTGTGTGTGTGTGTGTGTGTGTGTGTGTGTATAAGCAACAGGATGGAATTACAGTAGGAAAGGGGCAAAAAAAACCTGTGGAGTAAGGAAGATTCCTGGAGACCTGCATCCTGTTCCATCAAGCCCTGCATTCAGCAGCTTTTACTTGAGAGGGCTTGGCTCATGTTGCATATTTAATAAATGGATAAATAAACCAATGAGGAAATAACTAAAGGGACCTTAACAGGCTACAAGTGATGAATATTGCCATGCCATGGCAGCTATTAATACCAACAAAGTGATAACAAAGCAATTCTTGATGCACCAACAGAGGCTTAGAATGCAGTACATGCTCATCAACATGCTGGTGTTGTCACATCAAGATGGCAACCCACCTGGAATGTTTCCCTCTGTCTTTTTCTCTATCCCACCAAAACCTGAATGCTTAAGCACAGAAACCTGTGTGAAAGAGCTAAGGACTAAGAGGCAATTAGGGTAGAGGTGGGTTGGCAGCATCTCTTGACAGCACCAGGGAAATCTGAAATTTGTTTGCTCACAGCCGGGAGGGACATCTTTAAAGATTTGCTAAGTTGCAAGGGCAGATTAAAATGGTACTGAGCTGCTCCAGGCCATTTTCTTCTAGGGACCTTGTGGAGACTGTGGGAGGGAAAATGACATCTTTGAAAGGCAATGACTGGAAAGAGAATGAGGAAAGAAGCTTCCAGACCATCCTCAGCCTGGTAGGAGGTGGTACTTCCTCCTCATCTATGACAGAGACACCAGGAGCTCACTTGTGGTGACTGTTGCTGATAGGCAGCTGAACATCCAGCCACACCTGAGAAGGACGGTGATGATTTTGCCACTGCAAGAATCAGAGTGGACAGCATAGGTTTGGGAATAGATGTAGGGGTAAGAATATAGGCTGAGAATCTATGCCCATGTCAAAGCAGTTTTGTCATTGCCAAAGCAAACCCAAAGCGAAACATAATGGAGAACTCAAGGCAGATAGAGTCTGTCAGTGAGATTTAATTTGTTTCAGAACTGAGAGAGTTGCAGGGGTGGGGGGCGTCCGTGGCTCTTGATTGGAGTGGACAGCAGAGAGGTAGATACGTACAGCACAGGAGCGATTCATTCCAGATAGGACTCGAATAAACCAATCCGATAAATCTCTTCATTAGGGTCTTGAATAAAAGGCAAGTGGAAAGAGGGCAGAGCACAGCCTGCAGATTAAATTTGGTCAGAGCCAATATCTGACAATCCCCCATGCTGTTATCCAAATGAAAGCTAATGCAACTATGAATTAGCAGCCCCAGGAGCCATGGAAGAGGGAATTCAATTCACTAAACTCAGTTCTGGCCTAGCCTTAGAGAGGAGCCACTGGGGGCTGCTGTGACTCTCCAAATAAGCCAGTATTGGGATGTATTCAGATATTTGGCAAGAGCTACAGGATGCAGAGCCCTGTGTGGATCTCAGCTCACCTCTCAGGGCTTGGCCTGCATGCCTTGTCCAGTGTTGGTAGCTAGGATAGAAAAGTGGGCCTTTAGTAACTAAGGGCTTGGGAGGCCCACAGAGTCTCATCCAAGACTCTATCCCTAGCCAAGAACCCATCCCTATCTTCTCACTTCTATCCAGCCAACCTTGAGAATTATTTTCTTCACAGTGAGTCTGGGATAAAGTTCCCAGCCTTGCTCCGGAAATCTCATTAAGACCCTACCTCCTGAATCAAGTAACAGGGAGTCCCAAACATTGCCACTAACTACTATTCCATACTTTGTTCTAATTTATTCAAATTGGATAGTATTGAAAATAAGGGGACATAGGAAGCACGTGTGACCTCCCATCGCTTATGGAGATCAACCCTTAATGCTCTCCTTATAGTATATGCTTGCCCTTGACTCTTGAATCTGTCATTCTGGGCCCAGTAACCTTGTAGTCCTGCCCTTTCCCCTGTTCTCCTGTCCAGATGACAAACTCCGTGATGGGCTTGATGTGAATGCATTACTATCCATTTATCTCTGTCCCCGCTGACTTAATCTTGCCCTGGGCATGTCCGTCCTTCACTGGCACTCCATTGTATGAAGTATGCCTGAATGCTTCTCATAGGCAAAGTCAGCCATGTCTAAACTATAAACTATTCTCTTTCTACAGTGCAAAGGGGGATATTATTGGATATAAGGTAGGTAGAAAGAAGAAAGCTATCATTCATTCCAGGAGCCAAATATCCTGAGCAGAGATTGTCCCTTCCTACAGTCCCCAGTCCAACCCCCACCCTCAATAGAGTTTTAACTGTTAGCTAGTTAGTGAAAAAGAATGAAGATGAGTGTTTGACCTGGCAAGCTGCTCAAAGCCCAGAAGCATCAGAAAACAGTTCTGAGAACCCACAGAGAGGGGGCCACCAACCAGACTAGTCCTGGGTCCTCTCACTCACTGTGCAAGCCTGAGCTTAGGAGCAGAATCTGGTCCCAGAGTCTTGTTCTGCAGTAGGTACGGGGTGGAAGTGTCTGAGTAAGATCCTTAAATGCTACGCTCCATGGCTCAATTGCCTCCTTAATATGACAAATTGGAGATCCTGCCTTCCTTTACTGCCTGCATGTTAATGAGCCAAGCCTTGTAGCCATGGTAAGGAGTTGATGAACAACACAACTTTGAGGTACTCAGAGAAAAAAGTGAAATTTCCTAGACCATCTGCCTGAAGGTGAAAGGCATCTGCTGCAAGTCAAGGATTCAAAGGGGTCAAGGGAAAGTGCTCAGTGTGCCAGACAAGAGGCGCAGGGTGAGGGCAGGCAGGGTATTCAGACCTCTGGGATCCTGTTATATTCCAGGACTTCATTTATTTAAACAGTACTAGATACAGCCTTCATTTCATACAAGTACACTCCAGATGAATGCCACTCCATCGCACCTGAGTGACCTTCTCCAGCTCGGACAACAAATCTGACCCGTGGGTGGGGCTTTCTCAGAAGGCAACCCCAGTTTTCTGAATCTGGGGTTGGGATGATGACCCGATTTTTTGCTGCCAGGTTGCTGTGTTCATTTTAAGACATGTGGCTGGTGAGAATTGGGGCCAGGCCCAATTGGGGACAGAAGAAATGATGATGATGATGACGTCATGTTAAATGTGCCTGCTTATTATGTGCCAGGCATGATGCTAGAGGTACAGGATGCATTTCTTCCTTAATTCTTAGCCAGCATGTACTTGAGCATGCTGTTATTCCAATTTAAGAGAAAGATCAAGACTGAGAAATGAATAAATTGATCACAGTTACAAAGCTCTTTAGTGACCCATACAAACATATTACTGAATAGGATGTCACAGGAATGTGTTATTTTCTTGAGTATTTGAGTGAGAGGGGAGCCTAGGCATGACCTGATCAAACCTTTCTTAGCCCAGAAAACAGCAGTACTTCTTTCAAGGTCATGCCACAGGGCTGTTGTAAAGCTACCATTAAAATTTGGTTCTCCTGAATTGTAATCTTCTATTCTTTTCCCTTTGGCCCACTTACCACCCCTTTGAATTTCACTTTGGATTACTGGACTATTTTAATTTTTGAGGAATTTGTTGATGTCTCCCAGTGAATGAACTATGTATTGGAAATAGACTATCTATAAGCTGGAAACTAATCAAGAAAGAAGTTCTGTGTCCACTGAATTATGATACCCATAAAAACAGAATAGGTACCTGGGAAGCAATCCTCCTATTTTGATAACATCACCTGATTTGGGGTAAGCTACTTCAGAGAAGACTGTAAGAGTTGGAAGTATCTTGTTTTACTCTTGAGAGCTTTGCTGATCCATACATTTGTTCTAAGACAGAATGTCAGAGGGGAAATTATCCTTCTCTGATTTCCTCCCATTAGCCAGTGGTCTGGACTAGAGTGATATCAATGCCACTGAATGTTCCATGCCAGGCTGACTAGGTCTCATTCTATAGTCCATGCTGCTCCAGACTAGCCTTGAATTAGGCACAGGATCATTTCCACCTCTTTTCTCCTCACCCCTACCCCTAGCGCTGGGATTAGAAGCATAAGTTATCCCACCTGGACCTAGAAAAATAATTTAAATGCATACATTTTTATACTCTGCTTCCAGAATTTCTGACTCCATTTACACAGTGTTTTAGTTGCTTCCCAGATGATTCTGATATTGGTCAAAATTACAGCTATTCCCAAAGTCTTTGATGCTATCAAGCAAAGAAGGAAGCTGCCTGACCACTCAAGTAAAAGTTCTTTTGAGGGCTCCATTTGTTTGCTTACTTTGCACCACTACGAAAGGATATTCTAAGAATGATTCCAGCACTAAGGGACAGAAAAGAAGGGATATGTGCACAAGATTCATTATTTTCATGCAGATGAAACATTCAGTAATTACAACTTCTTCTCATACATGAAGGCTCAATTGAGATAGAATCATGAACAGTGTTAGAATGATTTAGATCAATTGCTCCTCATAGCAAGAAGATCAGACGTCCATCAAGCTAGGTTGTTATTTGGATAAATGAGGCAGCTAACTGCAAGGCAAAGCCAGCCTCTCCATAACACAGCCATATGTGAATTCACTGGAACACCTGGAGCTGAAGCAACAGGAGATGAAGGCATCAGAAGCCAAACTTTTGTGACCATAAAGGCCTCTTTTAGTGCATTTAGCACTATGTAACTCAGTCACTACCTTACAAGGGCAAAGAAGTTAGAGACAGGCTAAAGTGGTGGCAGGTGGCAGGCTCTAAAACTGATCCATCCAAAGCCACAGGATTGAAATGAATATGATAAATGCAGTACCAAGAGCACACCTTGGAATGTCACATGAATGGTCACTTGCTTGGATCATAAAAGACAGCAATAAAAGTTCATATGGTCATGAGTACATATGCATGCTCACATATAAACACTACACAGAAACGGAGAAAAGTTCCTTTTCTCGTATGTAAATTTAAATGAAGTCCAGAACAGTGAAGGCCATTTGTAAGGTCTGCTGAGCTAATGGATTCATAATGACTTTTAAAGCTTCACTCGGGTAAGAAATACTGTTCATTTTTTAATTGCATATAATTATAATTTTTCATAATCTAGGACGACATAGCAAAAGTAAATCTACTGGCTTAATTATAAATCTTTTTATTATCTGGAACCCTGCTGAAATAAGAGGAAAAAGAAACAACTATTGTTTTTTCTAATCTAAGAGAAAAGTGTTTAAACAGTGCATGCCCTCAGTGTTAAATGTGTGAGGTTGCTTTTGATAGGAGAACTCTAGTTAGTCATACATTCCACATTGTTCTGGGAGGCAAGATGTAGATATGCCGGGACACTCTGATCTGTCCTTGGAACCAGGCATTAGAGGACTATTGGAGAAGCTGAGATTTTGTCACCTGGAGGTACATGGTGGGAAAGCTTCAGGTTTCAAGGAGTTGGAAGTTGACAAATGAAGCAAAGGTATCAAGAAGTCAAAGAGGGTGATGTCCCAGGAACCTGATCAGATTTCCCATCTTCAGAGTTCTGCTTAATAATTTCCCTTCACCCAGACCCTTCAATAACTTTATAGCTATTTACACTGCCACTGTTGGCCCTGGGGAGGGAAACTCACCTCTTAGGAGCACAGAATGGCAATGTGGCTGTGAGCATTGTCTTCAGACTAATAAGATTTGCTTAAATCTCAGTATCTTGTAAAGTAGAAATGCTGAATCAATTTGTGTGGAAGGATGGCGGGGCAAGTTTGAGTCTGAACAGGGATGCTGAGGGGACAAAAGGGACACAGACATAGACCTTGTAGAGGTGACCAGGATGCCCCTCCAGTTTACTACTTGTCTTATCACAAAGGAAGGCATGCCTAACAGCCCAACAGAGGAGCAGAGCTTCTACTGTGATCAGCAGAGGCCCTTTGCTAGGAAACTTGGAGAATAAGGTTGCTGCTGAGTGTACCAGCCAGACTTTGTGAAAGGCAAAGAGAACCACCTTCTTCTGAGTGCTGAAACTCATGTTCCTCTGAAAGGCTCTTCCACCAGTTTCTGGGTGCCCCAGTATCAGTGAATTCAGCCATTGTTGGGAGAGAGGAGTAGGGGACCCAGAAGAGAAAGCCAATTAAGTTCTTAAAGGTTGAACAACTCATTTGGGTCCAATAGAGATGAATGAGATTGCTGCCCATCTCAAAGAGAGAAGCGGCTTCTTGTGAAGAGACAGCACATTGTAATTAACATCCTTCACATCCCTTGGGATAGTTTTGTATCGCTTTCTTATAACTATACGCCTAATTCTCACGGATCCTGTGACAACGTAAGTACAAACTACCAAGGCTGTCCTTAATCTCCCAGCACGACCATGTGTCTACACCCTGGACCTGATACCCAGTACTTCCTTCTCACACCAAAGCTCCTGTCCCAGCAGCCAGGTCTCTTATCTTTATTGGGAGTCTCTTTTTCTTCTCCTCTTGCTCGTTCTCTGTCCAAACTGCTGTCCTTGCACCTAATTCTGCTGAGAATTAGTGTTTGATTTCTTAACCTTATCTCCAGAAAGAAGCAGTCTCCAGCTAATAATGTCCTACATCCTGTAGTCAGTGTGAGCTTTCTAGAAGATACAAAGGTGATTGTGTTTGTGTGTGTGTGTGTGTGTGTGTGTGTGTATGTGTGTGTGTGTGTGTATGTGAAAAGAACAAAAGACGACGGTTCTAGAAACTTCCCTTCTTGGGCTTGTAGGATAATAACTGCTGTAAACACAAATGCAACCATCGGAAGTTGGCTGTCTAATCTGAGTCAAAATGGTAGGATTCAGGTCTAGTCTCTGTTGCATGGTTTTAGCCAGTGGAGACATGGAGCAGCAAGTGACTCTATCCTAGGAAATACGTTTCATCCCTTAATTCCCTCACAGCAGTCAATGCATATCACTTTAGGATTTCAGTCCCTGGGACCTTCCACAATAGACTTGACTTTTCTTGATCTCAATGTTTTTGTCTTAAAAAAAAAAAAAAGATATGGAGAATGTTTATCCTTTGAGCTGTAAGAATTTGAGGACATAGGAAGGTCAAGTGCCTTACAGGATCAGAGGCATAGCACTCCATGCTCAGTAGTTGGCTTTTACTGTTTCAGCTGTTATGTCTATTATTAGGCACAGAAACCTGGCTACCAGTCCCTGTTTTTCCTCTCCCTAGTAGCTTGACCTTGTTTGAGCTGCATAATTTTTCAGACTTAGTCTTTGCATCTATTAGATATATGATTAATATTTTCTGCCTTACCAGTTATGTGTAGGTTTGGCAATAATGCACAGAAAGCCCAACCAAGATGGCTTCAACAAGCAGAGATCCATTTGTCTCACTTAGCACAGATTCCAGGGAGCTGCCACTTCAGTCAGCTTAGCAGTACCTCAGCATCAGGACCACATCTCCTAGATGCTGCCAGATTTTTCAGCCTTTCATACCCATTGCTACTCCCTGATGTCCTATTATGACTGTTCTTCTTTGAAGGTTTATCCCTGTTCTTGGTGTGGAGAAAGAGACAGGGATAGCATGTTTGCATCTTTGTTTGTATGTATGTAAGTGTGTTTTAGGTATGTGTATAAGTATGTATATGATGTATATGTATTTGTATATGATCTACATGTATGTGTACATGTGTGTATATATGAGCACACATACCACACACACACACACACACACACACACACACACACACACACACATCTCCACAAACTTTCCCATAGCCTATGCTGAAAATCTTCACTTCTATCATCTTGACCAGGACTAAAATGACTGCAGAGGCTGTCAGCCAACACTGTCTGTCACTCTTACTGATAGAGTTGCTATGAAGATACACAAGCTAGTGTGTGTTAAAGTGCTTTGTAAGTGCCTTACAAAAGTAAGTTGTTATCCTTACCCACACCCTGTACAAAGGAGAGGCCAGTCAAGTGGCAAGTGATAACTATATTGCTCAGGCCTTTTAACCCACACTGAGATAAATGGAAGGCATTTAGGTGGCGATGGTAGCTTTAGCACCAGCTGACAGGTTCTATCCTCTTGTAGGCTAAGCTGGAGGTTATCCTGTTTCATTCTGCTGGAGGGATGATGCTTGGATTGAGCTTGGTTGCTTCAATTGTCTCTGCTTGATATAACCATGAGGCTGTATCCTAGATAAATACAGAGAACCTCTAGGAACAGCAGGAAGTATTCCTGAAAGACTCATTCACCAGTAATGGGATTATGTTAAGTTAATGATAGATAGTCCTTAATGTGTGCCCTCCCCATTCATGTAGCCTTCTGACATCCTTAATAAGCATCTGCTATTTTTTAACAGCTTTATTGAGGTATAATTTATGTACCACGAAACTTGCTGCTTAGTAAATGTACGCCATTGTGTGACTATCACTACAATCCAATTTTAGAACAATCTCATCTCCTCCAAATGATCCTTCATGCCAATTTGAGGACAGCCCCCATTCCCAGGCTTTGCTGCAAATGACAGTTCTATTTTCTACCTCTGTTGGGGATGTCTTTGCTGGACACTTCATCCCAATGGAGTTGTACAGTATGTGGTCCTTTGTATCTGACTTCTTTCACATGATATGATTTGAGGGTTTGTTCATGCTATACCGGATAACAGTGGTATGCTATGTTTGATTGCAGGCAAGTATCTCTTACAAAGATTCACCCTACTTTATTTATCCTTTACCAATTGGAGAACATTTTGGCTTTTCCTATTTTACTGCCATTATGCTGTAAGCATTTATGCCCCTATCTTGGTGGAGATGCACATTTTCATTTCTCATGGGTAGATATCTAGGAGTGGAATTGTTAGATCCTATGACAATTTTATGCTTAGCACTTTTAGGAACTGCCAAACAATTTTTAACCCTCCCATTAACATTTTGCATTCCTCTCTGCAATGCCCCGGCAACAGTGATCATTCCTGTTACATCCTTACCAACAGCTCTTTGGGATCACAGACATTTTTCTGGGCATGACTTAGTAACTTGTTATGGTTTAAATCTTATTTCCTTAGTGACTAATGATTCTGAACATTTTTCCATGGGCTTATTCACTTGGTATACTGTTAATGAGCCTTTCCAAGACTTTTGCCTGTTATAGAGTAGATTTGGGAGCTAGGGGATGGCTTCATGGGTGCCATTTTATTGCACAAGCCTGAGGACCTGAGTTTGGATCCCCAGAATTTGCATAAAGCTGGAGGTAACAGCTCACATCTGTAATCCCAAAGCTTCTACAGTGATATGAGAGGCAGAGACAGAAAGCCTATAGAGCCAGCTAGCTGGGCAATCACAATGGTCAACAAGAAATTCTGTCTCAAAGTGAAAAGTGAAGATAGATGCCCAAGGTTGTCCTTTGACCTGCACACACACACACACACACACACACACGCACACGCACACGCACACGCACACACACACACACACACACACACACACACACACACACGCTATGTGCTATGGCATACCTAATCTAATCTACACTAGCACATAAATCTCTCTCAATCTCTCTCTCTCTCTCTCTCTCTCTCTCTCTCTCTCTCTCTCTCTCT
>JADRCD010237237.1:14071-38118 GCA_019843815.1 Montemys delectorum | reverse complement strand
CTTGAAGTGCATTTTCTTGACTGATGATTGATGTGGGAGGACCCGGCACATTGTGGGAGGTGCTACTCCAAGGTAGACAGGCCTGGATGGAGAAAGAATGCAGGCAGAGCAAGGTGTGAAGAGCAAGGCCAGCAAGCACCATTTCTCCATGGCTTCTGCTTCAATTTCTGCCTTCAGGTCCCTGACGTGGGTTCCTGGCCCGAGTTCTCTGGACGATTGACACCAAGACGTAAGATTAAACAAACCCTTTCTTCCCTAGTTTATTTTTGTTGTGGTGTTTTATCACAGCGACAGAAACCCTAACTAAGACAGATGCGGCACCAGATAATGCTATTTAAGAAAGATGACTCAATATGGTGAAAAAGAATGCACTTACAATTTAGTTCTGTATCAGCCTCAGTAGGTTTAGGAAAACGAGGCAACTTCTATTTGTTATATCTGTTCCTTAATTCCTCACTTAGTTCTGGTTGTGTGAAAGTTTGGCCATAAAAGCTAGGCCTAAGAGGAAAGGTATGAACTTCTCGCATGAGCTGTTGTATAAAAAGGTCGTTGTATTAAAAAATTCGGTTGTGTGATTTGACATGCAACAATGTCACATGGGGTCTTAGTGTCCTTATGGAGGGAGCTGTGTATCATAATCACTCTGCCCTGAGCTACACTCCCAGCCTTTGCACGAACATTGACCATTTCAGTTTCTTTCTCCACAGATGAGGAACTGGACTTGCAGGGAGGTCCTATGCTGGTGATCATATAATGAATCAAAGATTACCTCCCAGGCGATAGATCCTAGGCTCCCTTTTCTTCAGCACTGCCGTAACATCTAAGTTACATCAGTCACACAATTACTTCCTCCCCAGTCTCTACCACTGTTCCGAAGGGTTCTATATTTTCTTATAAATAACCATCAGTTTTGTAGCATTTGATTAACAGTCTATTGCATTTCTTAGGAATTCTGCCTGGATGTCAAAGCAGAGATATCCACTCGCAGTCAGCACTCCCATGGAGGGAGTTCATCCTAGAGAATAACTGACAAATCCTGGAGTAATTGACAAAAATCACATTTAATAAGGAGAAAATTGCATTTATAATGAGATTGTAGTCAAATCTTTATAGATTTATGGGACAGGATCATGAGGGAGAATGTCATTAAGTTCATTCCACCAAGAGCTAATGTTCTTTCTTGTTTGAACTGTGAGCTAGACCATTATCAATAAGTAGTACTTAATCAGAAGACAGGGAAGTAGAAGCATATTTAAGGAAGAATTAACAATGCAGGAGATCTTAAGATGCCAGTTCAGGAAGATACAAGAAACCAGACTATAGCGAAACCCAGAAAACCCCCAAGGAGAAATTGTCCTGAACATGGAAGGGCATCTGAGTGCTTGGTGTTTTCCCTTATAGCAAGAGAAAGCCAAACCACCTTTGACCTATATTGTAACACTGCTGTGACTTCACTGCAGAGCTCTTTAAAGGGAGTTCAAGTGCAAATTGCAGCAGCATCATATAATGTGGATCCACAGAGTCAGCTCTAGCATTAAATAGATATTCTAGATCTGTGAATAAGGGAAAAGAAGAAAAAGGTAAGCTAGCCTCCTGCTAAAAGTAGAATGCTGGGTGTCTTAGGGTTTCTATTGCTGTGAAGAGACACCATGACCAAGGCAACTCTTATACAGGCAAACTTTTAATTGGGGATGGATTACAGTTTCAGAGGTTCAGTCCATTATCATCATGACAGGAAGCATGGCAGCGTGCAGGCAGACATGGTGCTGATGGACCTGAGAGTTCTACATTTTGATCCTTCATAAGGAGTCTCTTCTACAGGCAGCTAGGAAGAGGTTCTCCTCTGCACTGGGAGGAGCCTGAGCATAGGAGGAGACCTTAAAGCCCATCCCCACAGTGAAGGCCACACCTCCTATTAGAGCCACTTTCCATGGGCCAAGTGTACTCAACCCACCACACTGGGATAGAAATTATAGTTTATTAGAATGTACTCATGTGGAGAATGTCAGGGCTACAATGTAGAAGGAACCAGTATTAGGATGACTTCATGGAGTAGAGCTGTGTGAGATAATCCTTAGCTACACAGACACTTTCTGTTCATTACTTTATATAGATGCACAGAAAGAGAGAAAAAGAAGGAATGCACAGTATTATTGATATGCCAGTGAGAAGATGCTTATTAGGGAAAGCTTATAATCTATACCATATGTTGATGCTATTATGGTAGCATCAAATAAGGAAGCACAAAATGATCATGTACCTTACCCACATTCATCCATTCATTCATCCAAAGGGTTGGTAATGTGATATTTAGAATATAATATGAAGTCTTGAATTTCAAAGTTATTTAATATTTAAGAGTGTGATGATTGCTATAAAATATATTGTTTTCTTTTTATTTGTTTTGACATTCGGGTGCTTACTGTCTATGAACTTAGATGATGTGAAAATATGTTCAATCCTGTATACATTTCCATGGTACTCAAAGTTCAGTTCTTTACACATCAATGTGGTGCTTAGTCAATAGGATAAAATCATAAGAATTGTGCTATCGCTTTAAGTTATACCAGACTTAGATATTTTACAGTACAACTTAAGAATGTCTGAGTTCAAATAAAAGATGGATGTGAAGTCAGAGCGAATAGCTAAAACCAGGAAGCATGCAGACAAAGTAACTCAATAGACTCTCAGAAGACACCTCGACGTGGCTACTTCTAGAGCTTTTATTTCGTCTGTTTTCATAAATTGCTGGTCTGTTCTGCCAGAATGTCTTTTCATTTTTGAGAAGTTGTATTTAACAATACTGTGAAGCTGCATAATCTAAGTACACAGAACAGAGAAACACTAGCTCTTGCCTCAGGGTATCTGGTGTTTATAATCTGCGATTCCTCTTTTGTTTTATTCCCCCACATTCATTTTAAAGCTCTGTGTTTACCTAAGCCTAAAGGAGAAACGGTCACAGTCTTCATTCGATCAGAACTGTAGCACTCCTGGCTTTTCTGCCAAGAGTACAGGATATTTTACAATTGCTTGCTTTTTAGAGATTACAATGGGTTTATTTTGGCATTCTCTATTCAGATTATTCACACACATAGTTCAAACCAAACCTCTCCAGAGGAGAGTCTGTTTTGCAAAGAACTTAGGAAGATTTCCCTACAAAGTATAACTAACAGGACAAAGATTTGACTCCAGTCCAGAAGCCAGACCTCTGACTTCAGTGTCTTTATTGTCTCAAGACAACCTGATGGCGAGATCTGTTGCTTCCCAACAGAGATATTCTAATAGACTTAAGTAGTCAAGTCAATATTATAAATTGGTCTTAGGTTCTTAGGCAATACGTGATTTTAAAATGTAAAATACTAACAAGGAAATGCTAATTGTTTAATTTCAACATTAGTGATTTCAAAATAACTGGGTTAAATTAGCAGTTTCTAAATAGCTCTTATACCACAGGAACCAGGTTCATGCGCTGATGTATATTATTTTCTTTTTGTGTGTGTGTATTTGTTTTTGTTTTTGAGACAGGGTTTCTCTGTGTAGTTCTGGCTTTCCTGGAACTTGCTCTGTAGATCAGGATGGTCTTCAACTCAGAGATCTGCTTGTCTCTGCCTCCCAAGTGCTGGGATTAAAGGTGTGTAACAATATGCTTGGCTTTAATTTTCATTTTTTCAAATATCTCCATTCTCCCCCCAAGCCTACATTGTAAATAATTATTTAAAAACATGACCTATCAGGAACTGATTATTCCAAGTTGCATTTCATAGTTTTAAAGGAAACTTATATGGGCAAACTATAAAGCATAGACAGGTAGCAGTCTAGGAAATCAAGACCAATCTGAAATGTCAGTTATGTGAAAGTCAAGAGTTATGACTAAGAACAATAGATTCTATCCCTATTATAGAAAGAGCTTCAGACCAGAGGAAGATGAAGAAGATGAAGGAGGAGGAAGAGGAAGAGGAGGAGGAGGAGGAGGAGGAGGAGGAGGAGGAGGAGGAGGAGGAGGAGGAGGAGGAGGAGGAGAAAGAAAGAAATGGAGGAAGAAAGAAAGGGAGGAAGGAAGAAAAAGGATGAAAAGAAGGAAGGAAGGAAAGAAGGAAGGAAGGAAGAAAAGGAGGAAGGAAGGAAGGAAGGAAGGGAGGAAGGAAGGAAGGAAGGAAGGGAGGGAGGAAGGAAGGAAGGAAGGAAGCAAGCAAGCAAGCTAGGCAAGACTGTCTTTCTAAGAAGTTGCCAACCCAACACCCAGGCATGCCATGCTGTTTGTGAGAATCCAGTGTCAAGAGTAACTTCTGGAGATGTGCTCCCATTTCTGGTACACTTGCACAACAAGAATTATCATCCAGAGAGAGATTCTAAACTGCAGAGATACATGACCAGGGTTTGAATAAGTAGAAGAGTACCAAACCTCTGCCAAAACATTCAGTCCCACCATGTTTAGTCCTTGGTTGGTGGTTGGGTCCTTGGGAGCTCTGAGGGTACTAGTTAGTTCATATTGTTGTTTGTCCTAAGGGGCTGCAAACCCTTCAGCTCCATAGATCCTTTCTCTAACTCCTTCATTGGGGACCGTGTACTCAGTTCAATGGATGGCTGTGAGCCTCTACATCTGTATTAGTCAGGTATTGTCAGAGCCTCTCAGGAGATAGCTATATTTAGGCTGGCTTGTCCTTCCTTCAGTCTCTGCTCCATAGTTAATCTCTGCCACTCCTTCCGTGGATATTTGGTTCCCCCTTTTAAGATCATCAATAGGAGGAAAGGACCTCGGCCTTGTGAAGATTTTGTGCCCCAGTGTAGGGGAATGCCAGGGCCAATAAGTGGGAGAGGGTGGAGTGGCAGGTATGGGGAGGGGAGAGGCAACAGGGGTTTGTTCTTGTTGTTTTTGTTTGTTTGTTTTTTGGAGGGGAAAGTGGGAAAGGAGAAATTTACATGTAAATAAAGAAAATATCTAAAATAAATAAATTAATTAATTAAAAAAAAAGGAGAGTACCAAACCACAAATTTTCATCTGACCTCACTTATAAACCCTGCTACAAGCACCCCGGCACACACATCATCAACATACACATACATATTCATAAGAAATCACATAAAACTTTAGTGACATTGAATAATTAGTCACAGATTGACTTGATTATACAATGAAGAGAAAAATAATCAAATCCTGATGTAATAAGCATGTACCACTTGTTTTTCCTCCAATTGCATATGCACATCACAGCTTCTGTGTTGTTTAAATCAAGAGAACAAAAAGTTCATTGACATAATTTCAAATTTTATATTGAAAATGACATTCTTATTTTTTCTATGTATCAAAGAAAAATAACCAGCTGAAAAATATCTGCCCTTTCCAATGATGTGTTATGACCCAAATTTTCTTCAGGTAGCTACTTTAACCAACACATTTAAAACACACTAACGAGGGAAGAAGACAGGAGAATCTACATGAGTCCTATTGAGCCTAGTCTTCTAAAAATAAAACAAAACAAAACCCACTGCCAAGCAAAAATTACCAAAATATAAAATATAGTTATCCTAATTTTATTTTGTTTTTAGAAAATAGAATTTTTTATAAAACCATGACATACATATGATAATACTTATAACTGTTGTACTATAACATGCTTATGAATATAATTTTAATTAAAAAGAAAATTTTTAATGTTTTAGCAGTTTCGATTTGTACAGCACAAATAATTGCATATAATCTATATAAAGAAAAATTATATCTTTAATCAGTTTTAATAATGTGACTTGATCCTAAGACCACAATTTTAAAAGACAATTGCATTAAAAATTGCTGCCTCTGTGTAACCGGTGTTATAGATGTAACGTTATTCTAAGGGAGAAAAACAAGACCCCCAGGAGACCTGTCTTATTTTAAAAATTAAATGCTTTCTTCCAGGCAGCCTCATGGTTCCATTTTTAATGATACACAGATATAACAATTATGCTTAGTGTTTGCATTTGAATCTCAGACGTATATCAAAGAAGAGAAAAATGATACCTGGATGTTATAATACAAACAAATAACATAAATTGGCTCATGCATATTTAATTTGCACATCAATTTACCTGCAGCTAAGCAAGGCTTGCAAAACAAAGGAGTGCATCCATAAATAGTCCCTGGCTTAGTTATCTGTTTGGTCTTTTGTGGATGGATGGTGGTAAATGTATTATGCAGAAAGTGCTGTATAAATAAACGGCATTTAGCTAGCTTTTAAAGTGCTTTTCATTATAACCACTGGCCACTGCTATGCTAATAAAAGTGAGGATATGAAATAGGATTTACACATCTGGACTCTCTTTGAAACGAGAGCTTGAAATAGTAAGCTTGTATCTTGTTTACACAATGGAAAACTTTAAAACTATCAGAGATGCCGAATCATCAGGAAAGAGCAGAAGATAACCTATTTCTTTCTTGTCTTTCCTCACTTCTTGGAGTGAGGTTGGAGGCCTGGTCTCTAATGTTCATTCAGTTAAATTCCTATGTGATGCATAGATACAAGAGTTTCATGCGGTTGTTAGGATAAAATACCATAACCAAAAGCAGTTTAGAGGAAGGAGTTCATTTCAGCATACAGGTGGTAGTCTATTATTGAAGGAAGTCAAGAAAAGAACTTAAGCAGGAACTTGAAGGAGAAACCACGTTTGTTCTCTTTTAAGCTAGCTTTCTTCTACAGCCCAGGACCACCTACCCAGGCAATGGTTCTGCCCAGCTGGGCCTCCCTCCTATGTACATTAGTAAGATACCCACCCTCAACATGCCCATAGGCCAGTGTGACCTAGATAATTCTTCATTAAAGGTTTCTTCTCTCAAATGACATTTGACTGCGACAGTTAAAGATAGGTCGGACACTTTTTATCTATATTTCTTCCTTTGTGAAACTTTGAGTAAATTAAGGGCTTTTCGTGTTTATTTTGACATTTACGCAGTTACTCATAAAATTTCCCATCACCAGCTGAAGATTGTTCTCCTAAAGAACTCCTTTGAAGCTTTTCAATCTCCTGAGGTTAAAGCTCTACTACTCAGCATTGCTTCTGCATGTTTGAAGTTTAAATCTGGGGCCTTTAGCCCTAGAGTGCTGTGGTGGTTTGAGTATGCGTGGCCCAGGGAGAGGCATTATTAGGAGGTGTGGCCTTGTTGGAGTAGGTGTGGCCTTGTTGGAGGAAGTGTGGCACTGTGGGGTGGCTTTGAGGCCCTTCTTCTTCTGCCTGCCTTAGAATCAAGATGTAGAGCTCTCAGTTCCTCCTCCATGTCTGCCTGGACGCTACCATGCTTCCAGCCATGACATAGTGGACTGAACCTCTGAAACTGTAAGCCAGCCCCAATTAAATGTTGTCCTTTATAAGAGTTGCCTTGGTTATGGTGTCTGTTCACAACAGTAAAGCCTTAACAAGACAGAAGTTGGTACTAGGGACTGGGGTATTGTTGTGATAGGCCTGTCCATGCTTTTGTTTGGAAGAATGTGGGTTTGGGGACTTTGGATTTGGAAAGCAGTGGAATGCTTTAAATGATGCTTAATGGGCCATCCTTGTAGGAATATTAGTGCTAAGGGTGATTTGAACTCTGCGGGCTTGGATCAAGAAGTTTCAAAGGAGGGAAATTTTAGTATGTTGCTTGGAGATTGTTCTAATGTTTTGGTGAAGAATATGGCTGCTGCTTCCTCTTTTCTGGGGAGTCCAACTGAGGCTAAGTTGAAGAGATTGGTTTGGTTGCATAGAAGGAGGAGGGTCTTAAAGCCCACCTCCACAGTGATACACTTCCTCCAAGTATCATTCTCTGGGCCAAGCACATTCAAAACATGGAAACAGCACAGGCAGGATTTTTCAGGCCATGCTAAGTCTGGGGTTTGGAGGGGGTAAAGATGGGCTGCAGTTTAGGGAATTCACCAGGCTGGACCAGGCCACAGAACATGGAACCTATGCAAGACCTGGAGGTTGGATGTGATGCAAGCAATTGGAATAATGTAGGAGGTGAAAGAGAACACAGATAGCCCATGTGGGTTCATGATATGTATTTTGGCTGCAGGGACCCTGGTATCAAGTGGGACTGGGGTTGGTGGCTACAGGGTCCCTGGTAACAAGTGAGTTGGCCTCAAGTCCCAAAGAAAAGGAGATGGGGTGAGTAAAGTGGGCTCTCTGAGACAAATAACGGAAGGACTAGGGGACAGAATGAATGGGAGGGAAGACAGAACATAGGTAGCCTACTGGGGTCATGTCTGGTATTGTGAATACAAGGGTCCCTGATAGCAAGCTGGGGTGGAGACAAATAATTTTAATTGCTATTTTTCCTGTGGTTAGGAATTTATACACCCATGCTCACTGCTGCAGTATTCATAATAGCTATTGTGGTGGTTTGTATATGCTTGGTTAAGGGAGTGGCACTATTAGAGGGTGTGGCCTTGTTGGAGTAGGTGTGGCCTTGTTGGAGTAGGTGTGGCCTTGTTGGAGTAGGTGTGGCCTTGTTGGAGTAGGTGTGACCTTGTTGGAGTAGGTGTGGCCCTGTTGGAGTGGGTATGTTACTGCTTTAAGACCCTCATCCTAGCTGCCTGGAAGCTAGTATTCTGTTAGCAGCCTTCAAATGAAGATGTAGAACTCTCAGCTCCTTCTGCACCCTGCCTGCCTGGATGTTGCCATGTTCCCACCTTGATGATAATGGACTGAACCTCTGAACCTGTAAGCCAGGCCCAATTAAATGTTGTCCATATAAGACTTGCCTTGGTCATGGTGTCTGTTCACAGCAGTAAAACTCTAAGACAGCTATGCAATGGACCAAGCCTAGAAGTCTATCAACAGATAAATAAACAAAGAAAATGTGGTCTATATACACAATGGCATTTTATTTAACCTTGCAGGAAATGAAATCATGACATTTTCATTTGCAGAAAAAAAAATGACTGCAACTGGAGATCATGATGCTAAGTGAAACAAGCCAGATTTGGAAAGACAAGCATATCTTCTCTCATATGTAAAGTCTTGATTTAGAGATGTGTGCATATGTGTGCATGTACGAGCTTGAGTGTGTGTGTGTGTATGTGTGTGTGTATGTGTGTGTGTGTGTGTTTGTGCTTGAGACATGAAAGTAAGAAAGGGACCATCAGAGTGGAGAAACAGATCTTAGGTGAGGAGGAGGGTGAAATGCATGTGACATTAAGGCAGAAGGGAGGGACTGTTTAATATGGGAAGGGGACCAGCAAATGGATGGAGGAGGAATATGTGGAAAGAGTATGGATAGGAACAAAATATATTAGCATATGTGTATAAAATACCAAATAAACTCAAATGTTAATTTTTAAATTTAAATAATAAAAAAGTGCATTGGGCTATATTGCAAATTCCTTTTAGATTATTAAACAATATTCCTGCAGAAGATATTACATGAACCTGAGAAATTATCTAAATGCCTAGTATGGTTTTAAGTTATAGTAAAGTTGTAATTTGTTCTTTGTTGTGAGCACAGAGCATTGTACTAAAATTTTTACATATTCAATTGTACATTTCTTGTCTTCCACAAAACATGAGCTACTACAGAACTGCCAACTTCTTTTATTCCTTTATTTGTTGTTTCTTAACCCTCAAAATCAAATATTGGTACAGAACTCAAGTGGTGAATGCATTTGTATGTGTGTGTGTGTGAGTTTGGTTTGTAATAAGGCTTATGTACAATACTTGACATATTCTCTTATATATATTAATTAATATAGTATACTAATTATATAATATATAACATGAATATATAAATAATATAATTATATATAATGTAATTAATTCAATAGTTATATATATTATCTAACTATTTATTACTGTATATAGTATATATACTTGTGTGCCAAAGTAGCCTTTCAAGTTGCTGCAAGATTTTCAAAGCTCTTAATATTAAGAAAGTAGAATTTCTCTGACAGTAATTGTAATTGTAGTATATATAGTATATATACTATATACAGTAATATGTATAGTTAGATAATAGTAGATAATAATATATAGATATTTTATAAATAATATATATAATAGATAATAATATTAATATATTTAGTTAGATAATATGTAGTTATATAGTATGCTGTATATATAGTAATATGTAGCTATATATATCTATTTATACTATATATACCACATATATATAGTTAGACATGTATACATCACACTATATATACAGCTATATATAGTTAGATATATAGCTTGAGTTAATTAGTAAAGAGAAAAAAGTTCCTGATAGAAAGAAAACTAATTTAAATATTTATAAAAACAAAACATTTTACTTTTAAAAAACAACTGTATAAATCATTGTTTGAAAACTTGAATTAGAAATTAGTCCTTTGCTATTCTCTGACTAAAATATCGTGATGTTTAATTACAATTACTGTCAGAGAAATTCTACTTTCTTAATATTAAGAGCTTTGAAAAACTTGCAGCAACTTGAAAGTCTACTCAAGAAAAGAAAATTATTATCACTTTGGCACACAAGGGGGTACAAACCCCAGAAAACTGACAAATGGCCCAAATGTAGTGTCTTTTGGAGGGTAGAGGCTGGAGATGGGAAGGCCACTGTAAGTGTGGGTTGGGCTGGTTCCGGTGCTTAGGTCCCGGACACTGTAAAACAGGAAGAAAGGATGCTGCTCCCGGAGTGCCGCCCCTCTTCCTGACCTCAGAAAATATGGCAAACTGCCTCAACCTCCTGCTGCCTTGAGCTCCCACCACGGTGGACTGTGCTCTTTGCCTGGGAGACAAAATGGAGCTGCCTTCCCTAAGCTGCTTTCGTCAGGGTGTCTTATCACAGCAACAGAAACTTCCCAACACATCCTTTTTCTTCCTCTGACTCCAGCAAATTGGTTTTCGGTTTCCCAGTATCCAGTTTTAAATTATTTTATGTACACGACACCCAGTGTCACCTCCACCAATAGCTCTACTCATGTTTCACAGAATCTTTTTTTTTTTTTTTTTTTTAAAGATTTATTATGTATACATCGTTCTGCCTTCATGTATGCCTACGTGCCAGAAGAGGGCACCAGATCTCACTATAGATGGTTATGAGACACCTAATGGCCGGGAGGTGGTGGCACACTCCTTTAATCCCAGCACTTGGGAGGCAGAGGCAGATTTCTGAGTTCGAGGCCAGCCTGGTCTACAGAGTGAGTTCCAGGACAGCCAGGGCTACACAGAGAAACCCTCTCAAAAAAAAAAAAAAAAAAGACACCAAATGGTTGCTGGGAATTGAATTCATGACCTCTGAAAGAGCAGCCAGTGCTCTTAACCCCTGAGCCATCTCTCTAGCCCTGTTTTGCAGACTTTCTGACAGTTCAGTGTAACTTTCAATCTGATTTTTTCTTCATTCGGACTTAAGTATAAGAAATAAGCATATTCTTTCACTGCATGTGAGCAACTGTGGCCAGGAACACAGTTCTGGGCAGCCCCAATAAAATCTTCAAACCTGGAAATGGTAAAACGAAATGTTATAGTTTCAGAATGCAACAAAGGCATACATTACAAAAAATGTTAAGGACATGGTAGACAGATTAGGTAGGAGGTTAGAGCAAAGTGTCTGCTCTAGGTGTCAGATGCTGTCTGATGATATTCTTAGCTTTTGAATTGGTATGAACTAGTGCTCTGTTTACTTTATGCATTCTGAAAGGATATAACTGACAGTTACCAGGATGTTAAGCCAAGACAGAAAAGTGCAATAAACATCTATTATGGGAACTAAAGAGAGCCCAAGATGATCTAGCCATGGATCTGCAAACATCCTAGGCCTCCACAATCAGGGGGTTCTAACCAAGAAGTAGCAGTGTAGAGTCTTTGACATAAATGTGGCCGGTATCACTTTTTATTTCAGCGCACAGTTGCACATTGTCAAAGCAAAACACATGCATGGAAAAATCCATTCGGAATGAGGACTTTAAGCTGGTTACTTATTCTGATAGTGAAGTAAGTCTAGAGCTTGGTTCTAAGCTCAGAAGGTTGAAGAGCTGAGGACAGGGATGGGGGCAGATTACAGGCCTCTGTTTATGATAACTGGCTTGATCCAGAGCCAAAGTGGTCTCATTTCCTTTAGATGAGATTTTCTTTATAGCTTGGAGCAAGGAGCCCACCAAAGTCAGCCTCCTGGCTTCCCACAGAGGCTGGGATACAGAGCCTCTGCTGTTCTACAGCGTGCTCCAAACGGTGGTTTCCTCATCCTTAGAGAAGAGATTCCTGTGCTGTGGAAATGACTGGTAACACTCTACGGAAGGATTTAGAACCCAAAGAACAGAGAAAGAAATAGGGGACCTGAGACCGAAGTTCAGACCTCCAGTTGTGAAGAAGTCTGACCAGTGATTTACTAGGCTAAAGGGAATGCACACACGAAGCCCAGAAGCCGCCCGAGTGAACTGACTTTGGTGACTATCTCAGGGAACTATTTTCCCACCATGCTGCTGAGAATGCTGGAAATACACATGTGTTTACCTTGAGCTTCACAGCGTCACGTGTGTGGAGGGTGAACACTTGCAGACGATGTAATTCCCCCTGGAGTTTTCCCTGCAGCATCAAGAGGTTTGCATCTTTAAATCCAGAGGGTCAGCTACTTCAAAGAACGTTGCTCTGTTTCAAATATAATGAACACCCATGACTTGTGCTCTATGACAGTAATTGAGAATATACTTAAACTTGACTGGTTGATGGTGCATGAAATTCACTTACTGTTCATTCAAGTGTTACTTGAGCTACACACGTTTCTTTTTTTGGTAAAATTTAACAGATGAGAGGGGTAGTAGATGCCTTTGAGTTAGATACATAATTAGAATTAATTACTCTCTAATTATAATTTTCCTCATAACCTTTTGGAATTTGGTCTTCAGACAAGGAAGTTAAGTTTTTAAAGAATGAAGAATATAATTGAATAAATTTAAGACATTCACTTGTATGAATTCAGCAGTTTTTCAACATAATTTTTGTGGCAAGTCATTTTTTATAAATATAAATATTTATAAATATAAATAGGTTAAGAACACATTTCTAGCTAAGAAATCAAATTTTGAGTCTGGAGAGATGGCTCGGCAGTTAAAAGTGCTTGCTGCTCTTTCCAGAACCTGAATTAGGTCCCAGCATCCACAATGGGGACTCACAACTGCCTATTCCTCTATAGAATACAATGCCTTCTTCTGGTACAGGAGTGGCACATACTTATACAGATGTACACACATACACACAAGTGAAAATAAATCCAGAAAATAGAAATCAAATTATGTTCAATTGTACCACCAAAGACATGGCATCTTTAATAAAGGATTGGTGACAAATGATGCAAAATCATTAATTTTTGTGGGTTTGTGTGGAACAGGGTCTATGTTGCCCTAGAACTCACTAGTCCAGGCTGGCTTTAGTCGCACAGAGACCCATCTGCCTCTGCTAAGTGAGTGCTAGGATTAAAGACGCGCAGCACCATGCCTGGCATTATCATCATCATTGTTATTATTTGTGTGTGTGTGCACGTGTGTGTATGTGCATGTGTATAAGCATGTGTGTGTGTCTGTGTGTGCATGTGTGTCTGTGTGTGCATGTGTGTATGTGTGTGCATGTGTATATGTGTGTGTATGTGTATGCATTGTGTTTGTGTGTGCATGTGTGTCTGTGTGTGCATGTGTCTGTGTGTGTGCATGTGTATATGTGTGTGTATGTGTGTATGTGCATGTGTGTATGTGTGTGCATGTGTATATGTGTGTGTATGTGCATGTGTGTATGTGTGTGTGTCTCTCTGTGTGTGTATGCATGATGGGGTGAGGAGCGTGCCTACCATTTAGGAGCTGAGAAGGTTCAGAGGACAATTTTGATTCTCTTCTTCCATCTTTTTGTGGGTTCAAAAGAAGGGTCTCATGTGCCAAGATTGTGTGTAAGTGCTTTACCAGCTAAGCCCTTTCCCCAGCCCAGGGATATTATTATAAACAACGACAACAACAATGACAACAACAATGATAGGAACAGACCCTGCAGATTCTGCTTTCTCTCTACTTTCATATCCAAATAACTGCATCACCTCTGTATAGACGAAAATGCCGAGCAAGCTTAGCTTTGGAGCTTTCAATCTCTACGTGATGGCCTACAGTTGCAAGTTTCTTACCAGCTTCGAAAGACAGAAAACATTATTTTTTAAAACAAAGATTGTAATTTGAGCTTTAAAGCCTTTTATGTTCTATACATATTAAAAACACCAACACATAATTTAGACCCAACTCAAATTAGACAGAAAGCCAGCATATTTTCATTGTAATTGTAGGTTTGTATTTGTAAATAGCTGTTTTCCTTTACTGAAAAGCCTTGCTGACTTCAAACATTATAATTGTTTAAAAGCAATTGGGTCTTTATTACAGCCTTGTCCCGGGTGCTTACTATCAAACAGTTTCAACTGGTTTCTAACAATTAATTTTCAAAATAAGGCTAGTTTGATGCTAAGCGCAAATGCCAAGTTATTAAAGAAATGAATAATCAATACCACTTTATCTTTACTGATCTCTTACCGACTCCTCAGTCCATTCGCATTGTCAAGATTAACCACAGTAGCAGACAAGAATATCGGTTCCAGATGAGGATCCACAAGCGACTCATTGATTTACATAGTCCTTCTGAGATTGTTAAGCAGATTACTTATTACTTCCATCAGTATTGAGCCAGGAGTCGAGGTTGAAGTCACCATTGCAGATGCCTAAGTCAACTGTTTGAATAAATTGACTTAATTGTTAAATTAAAAAAAAAAACAGGGTAAATACATAATAAAGAACTAAGTTCTAGGTATTTGTCATACAACCATATAACTGTAGTTTACAATTCTGCATATGTACTTAAGACTCTTAAGAGACTACAGTATCTTAAGACTGTAGGCATCAGGTATTTATAATATAATCAAATTAAATGAGCATTAACTATGTCTAATGTAAGTATATCGTGTATAGATTGCACACTTGGGAAGCATGAGATTGAATGGGGATTGTCTGAAATCCATCAAACACAATTTTGGGAGTGTTTTTGTTCTTTCTGAAAAAAAAAAAAGGAATAAAATGCTGGTCCACTAGTAAATGAAAAACAAAACAAAACAAACAAACAAACAAAAGAATATAATTTATTCTGTGGAAAAACACTGCATCCTTCTGCTTTGCCAGGAGACTGTTTTTCATGCATTTCTCATGGTGTGTTCTGGGACCACAACACGTAGGATAGATATAGACACTTAGGCATTTTGTGCCTCTTTATTTCTCATCTATTTGTCGAAACTAGGAATTCTGGAGCATATGGGATGGTAACAGTAAGCCCAAGCCACCCTTGATCTGGTAGACTGAATTACTGCTTCCCACCCCACCCCTACCCCCATAACACATACAGGCTGACCCCCAAAGTGGTAGCAATGTTACCTTAAATTAAAAGGCAACTATGAACTAAGCTATTCATTCTCATTGTAATCAAGCCAACAGCAACCTTTACACAGATGGGATAAAATGCCTGGCTTTGGCAACATAAGGAGGTAAGACAGTCTTGGTTCAGGTTAAGGTAAAGGGGATGCAAATCCACCATCACAGACTAGGCATGAAGGCCATCTGGGCAGATCACGAAGCAGAGAAAGTTGGGTGCCAACACAGCTGTCTTTCTCCTTTTCCCCCATTTTCTTCTGTTGGGACCCCAGGCCAAGGGATGATGTGGTCCCCATTCAAGACTGCATTTCTCCACTTGGTTAATCCTCTGCGGGACAGTCCTCACAGACTCATCCAAGTCTGAGTTCCTCAGTTGAATCAAGTTGACAAGTAAGTTTAGTCTGGGCAGCAGGTGTGATGTGTTAAGGACCCTCCATGGGGAATGTGGGCTGGATTGCTCAGGTGAATCCCATTTATTACTACACGCCTTCTAACAGGGTCAGGATGTCAGGAGAGAGAAGACACTTGTGCTGCTGTCTTGCTGGAGGAAGGAGACAGCTGTCAGTTCAGACACACTTTGGTACACACACCGCCAGGGCCGTCCTGAGTCTGCACACGGCTACACGGCTGATTTCCTGGCTGCGGGATAATATTGTGGGAAGTTATAACAGTGGTAACAATGCTAGCTATAGCTTTGGTTCTTATGGGGGAAAGAATCTCTCTCTCTCTCTCTCTCTCTCTCTCTCTCTCTCTCTCTCTTTCTCTCTCTCTCTCTCTTCCTCTCTCCCTCCCTTTCCCCCATCCTTCCTCATGGCTTGCTTACAGTTATTAACCTTAATATCCACTGAAATTTTGAGGGTTTTTGTTTGGTGTCAGGGGCATGGGAACAGAGCCTTGTTATATGTATTGGATTTTGTCAAATAATTTTTATTTTCAAATAATAATTTTGAACTGTGACCAAACCCATGTTGAAACGTCCACATGGATTTCTGTCTTTATCCAATAAGATGGTGAGTTATAATTTTAAAATAAAAACCGGGAGCCTTTTCTGTGTTCTGCTGGAAACGTATCTATCTTTGCCTTCCCCCCTCAGGGGGTTTGGTGAGCCCCTAGTGGGCATTTATTATTTTAATCAAATTGAGAGCCTTCCTGTCATTATTTCTTCAAATCCATTCTCTGCCTTGTTATCTTTTCTCAGTCCAGCCCGATCGAATTTTGTCAGCCTATTTAAAATGGTCCCGTCCCCGTGGTTCATTGGTGTTTTATAGACACTGATTTTCCTCAGCTTCTGCTTGCTGCTATTGTGCTCAATGAAGATCTCGAGCTTACTGTGTCACATTTCCCAGTCCTAAAAAGCTTTATTGACAAATATGCTTGAGAAATTAAAAAAGGAGGAGCCCATCCTAGTTCTTCTGGTCAGTGGAATGAACAGCTGTGCCCAGTTCCACCAGGTAATGCTGAAAGGGGACTGGGTTTTGTCTGCCTTTATTAATAGACCCAGTCTGGAGCACCAGACTTGGAATCAGAACGTCAGGCTTAAAACATAGGCTGACCTCTCTGCAGTAAAGTACTGCCATGGAGGATGTCCCCGCCAGCTTGCCTGTAGAGAAACCCCTGGGTGATGCTGGGCTTAGCATGAGATCGAGTGGTCTCCCCTAGCACCGCTGAGCCTGTCTTCACCTCGTCAAACACCACACTCCCCACCCCCACCCCTACTCCCAGGCTCCGAGTTCCTGCACACCTCTTTCCCTCTATTAAACCTAAACCTCATGTTATGACTTCAAAGATGGACTTGAGGGAGTGGAATGGACCTTGCTTCTTCTCAACGTGACCATACTGAATAAAATCACCGTTTCCTGATTTTACACTTTTTGTCTCTTTAATTGGCCTATTGGAGACAGGTGACTGAGCCTAGCTTGTTAAGTGTTTCTAGGACTCTGGCTCCGTCCATAACCAGGTTGCTAGGCTTCCTGATGTTGAACTGTGGTCCCAGCTTCAGTCCAGGCTTTCTTGGTTCCTGGAGTGTGCAGGAATAAAAGAATCCTAGACTTCATGAATGTTACACTTCTGTTCTCTCTGCAGAGGGCCGGGGCTTGGTGTTTTCAGATAGTAACTGTTCTCAGGTGCTGCTTGGACCCTTGGAGTCTCTAAGGCTGTGGGAAACTTCCCTAAGGTGTTTCTAGAAGACTCCTTTCCTTTCTAATCAGTGAGGGAGTTCTACAATTTCTCCAAGGCAAATGAAGTGTTGGATATGTCATAATTACATTTTAATACATTGTGCTAGCTTTATAGCTAGATCCTGTTCTTAATATCGGGTTAGAATAGCAAAGGATATAACCAAGTAAAAGTTAAAAAGACAGCTGGGCATGGTAGCGCACACCTTTAATTCAAGCACTCGGCAGGCAGAGGCAGGTGGACCTCTGTGAGTTCGAGGCCAGACAATAAGTTCCAGGATAGCCAGAGCGGTTACACCGAGAAGCCCAGTCTTGAAAAACATAAACAAAACTAAAGTTTAAAAAACAGTATTAAGTATTTGAGATCAAAAGACAGGATTAAGTTTTCTTGATTAAATAACTCTTTAATTATTTACATTATTTCAGGATGAAATAATTCTTTTTCAGAAATATTTATTTATTGACAGGAACTCTACCAGCCCAGTGACTCAGGTTTCTTCCGGTCTCTCTGGGCTGGTGTCCAGGGTAGACCTTGGGCGCAAGTTCTGCAGCCAGTCCCACAACACCCAGAGGAAGCTCCACTCCCAGGTGCTCTGACACACCTAGGATCAGAGGTGAGGAGGAACTAACATCTGTCCCAACACTGGGAGTAACTGGGACCAGCAGGACCAGGTACACAGGAACTCCACCAGCCCAGTGACTCGAGTTCCTTCTGGTCTGTCTGGGCTGGTGTCCAGAGCAGATCTTGGGCGCAAGCTCCACAGCCAGTCCCACAACACCCAGAGGAAGCTCCACTCCCAGGTGACCTAACAAGCCCAGGATCATAGGATCTCAGAATCACAGGATCACAGACACAACTTGACTCTGAGGAGTTCTGACACAACCAGGATCACAGGAAGGACAGGCTCCAGTCAGATTTAGCAAGGGTAGGTAGCACTAGAGATATCCAGATGGCAGGGGGCAAGAGTAAGAAAATAAACAACATAAACCAAGGTCACTTGGCATCATCAAAACCTAATTTTCCCACCATAGCAAGTCCTGGACACACCATTACACCAGAAAAGCAAGATTCAGATCTAAAATCACTTCTCATGGTGATGATACAGGACTTTAAGAAAGACATAAATTAATAGCACCCTCAAAGAAATACAAGAGAACACAGGTAAACAGCCAGTAGCCCTTCAAGAGGAAACACAAAGATCCCTTAAAGAGCTTCAGGAAAACACAATCAAACGGGTGAAGGAAATGAGCAAAACCATCCAGAATCTAAAAATGGAAATAGAAACAATAAAGAAAACAGAAAGAGAGACAGCCCTGGCCATCCAAAACCTAGGAAAGAAATCAGGAATCATAGATGCAAACATCACCAACAGAATACAAGAGATAGAAGAGAGAATCTCAGGGGCAGAAGATACCATAGAAAACATTGACACAACAGTCAAAGAAAATGCAAAAAGCAAAAAGCTCCTAACCCAAAACATCCAGGAAATCCAGGACACAATGAGAAGACCAAACCTAAGGATAATAGGTATAAAAGAGAGTGCAGATTCCCAATGTAATGGGCCAGCAAATATCTTCAACAAAATTATAGACGAAAACTTTCCTAACCTAAAGAAAGAGATGCCCATGAACATACAAGAAGCCTACAGGACTCCAAATAGACTGGACCAGAAAAGAAATTCCTCCCGCCACATAATAATAAAAACACCAAATGCACTAAACAAAGAAAGAATTTTAAAAGCAGTAAGGGAAAAAGTTCAAGTAACATATAAAGGCAGGCCTATCAGAATTACACCAGACTTCCCAACAGAGACTATGAAAGCTAGAAGATCCTGGGCAGATGTCATACAGACCCTAAGAGAACACAAATGCCAGCCCAGGCTACTATACCCAGCAAAACTCTCAATTACCATAGACGGATAAAACAAGATATTCCATGACAAAACAAAATTTACACAATATCTTTCCACAAATCCAGCCCTCCAAAGGATAATAGATGGGAAACATCAACATAAGGAGCAAAGCTACACCCCAGAAGAAGCAAGAAAGTAATCTTTCAACAAATCCACACAAACCTAATTCTACCTCTTACAACAAAAACAACAGGAAATAACAATTACTTTTTCTTAATATCTTAATATGAAAATTAATATTACCAACATATCCTATTCGATTGAAATCCAAAAATATGAAGAATTAGAAATTTGTTGATTGTCATCCAATGGTCTCTCTAATTTGGTAATTGAAGAAATAGGTCCAACATTGTACAATCAATATATACTTTCAGCTTGTTTGTAACAGTGTCTTGCTGTGTACAACATAAGGGTCTTGAAATCTTGCTTCTCCTGTCTCAGCCTCTCTATTAGTAGTATTGTTTATTTCATGTCTTTACACTATAATATGGCTTTCAGAACAGCTTATATATTTCAAAGGTAGTTTTATACCCAAAAGAAACATAGATCATTAACTAGGGAGGTTGCTTGTAAGAGAACAACAAAGAATGAGACTGAATGCTTTGCCTGATGTTTGTAACTCTTGTATCAAGTTTGAAGAAGAGGACTTTATAAGTTACTCTTTCTTTAAGATGAATTCTTTTCCAAATTATCACAGCTAATGAACCAAATTTTTACCCTGACCCAATGTCTGTGCCACCTTCCAAGCAGAACCATTGTTCATTGAAACAGTTGGTGAATGACTTTATGGATAGACCATCTTAATACCTACACCATTTCTTAAATGAATGTAACCTGTTCTCTGTGGGCTGAGAATAAAGTCACTCACTCAAGTCAAATAGCTTTGACCATAGCAGGAAGTCTGTATCCAAAGTTGAGCCTACAATTCATTTTTTGGTGCAGCAGAACTGTTAACTCTCAGCTTAGCTAGGATGGAGGTAAAATCCTTTGGTGATGTGAGGGTCATTGAAGTATAGCCTTATTACAATGAAATTCAATGTCTAAAAATTGTTCTTATTTTGTGCTTGTACCACAGTAAAAGGCAAGATTTTAAACTCTACTAAATACAAAAGAAACAAAAAGACTGTATGTATTTATGTTCATTTAGGAAAATACCAGTAGTGATGTATTATTTTGAAGTATACAGTTAATATGTTTGGAGTTATTTAAAATTTATATTGAGAAAAATATATTTTCACTATTGCTGTAGATGAGCATCTACATAAGACTGTTTAATTGATTGTTGTTTTATATCAAACAACTTTTATAATACTTATTTGTATTGTTATAATATTTTATAAATTTTAAGGAATATGACAAAAAAATAAATATTAATTAATTAATTAATTAATTTATTTACAGTCCAGGTTTTATCCCCCTCCTGGTCCACTAACTAAAAACATAATTCATGTGTTGAAGAGTAGTTTGCTTTCAGTGCAGAATGAGGGCTAGAGGGCACTGTTGTATTTACAGTAAGAGGCAGGGAGAATTTGTAGGTGATAAAATCCGAATACTCACCCAGCAGTTTCCTTTTCTCTGTGTTTACTAGACAAGAAAAATAAATGCACAATTTTGTACTTGTGTTAGTGGTTTTTCTCTTACAGTATAGTGAATATGGACACGATTTTGCAAAATTTAATAAAATGAATATATTCCTCATGCAGGAATTTTTTTAAAAAAGAACATAGTGAAATTATTAATGTAATTCTTCTGTTAGATCAAATTGAAAATATTTCATCCAATAGGGTTTTACACTGTTATTAAATACAGCAACTGTTCACTATACTTTTCCTGTCTAATAAAAATTTGGACCCTTAGAGAAACATATGTCACTCCTTCCCTTCACCAGCTTTTAGGAATGAGTTTACCTTTGAAGGCAAGCAATAATAAGAATTATGAAAAACCACTTATGTTAATTAACTTGGCTAACAATGTACACATATTTTAAAATGTCACTACATGTATGACAAATATACACATTTATATTTCAAATGATAAATAACAGCAACTACAGAAAAAACAACATTAATCAAATCAGAAAGTGATATTAACGGGTTAGGTCATACATGTTTTCAATGTTAGTGCAACCTGTAGTGAGTATCTTACAGAGTTTAAAGAGTTATGTGCATTTAACTCCTCACAGTAGATCTCTCTAGTCAACACTCAGAAAGACTCAGTTTTCCCCTAACACCGACATTTTTGGATGCAGGCATTTTAACCTGCTACCATTGAATGAAATGCCTGCTGTTAATCTGATGATCCCTTCTCCTCACTACAAAATGTCACCAAACGTATCTTTGACATGAATTCTCATTCGTTTCCAAGTCTTTGAGACTCATAGCTCATGACTTTTCTTTTCAACAAAGGCGAATAGCCCTTTCTTTACTCTCTCTCTAGCGGGGTCTGTGAGCCTGGGACCCTCTGGCTGAACCCCGTACTCATGCAGGGTCACAGTCTAAAAGCCAGAAGACCAAAGGCAGAAATGCTTCTATCACTTCAGGTTTGATTAAAGATCCCCCTGCTGAAAGCCCCTGTAAAGTGCACTGCTGAGCGGGGCACAGTCTATTATGGCACTTCCTCTTCCTCTGTGTTCAATCTGGTGACTTGATGGCCCACTTGCTTACAAAGTCAGGAGCTGTTGTTCACTTTGGTATTTTGCCTGAATTATTTCCCCCAGGCAAGATGAAATTAAGTTTTGCTTTGACCCTAAAAAAAAAAAAAAAAAAAAAAAAAAAAAAAAAAAAAAAAAAAAAAAACAAAACAAACAAACAAAAAAAACACAATCAAAAATGATAAGGCATTAACCAGAGCAGTTCTTCTCTTTCTCTCTTATACTTTGCCACTTCTTTTTCTTCTCCTCTTTCCTTCCTTCCTCTTCCTCCTCCTCCTCTTCCTCCTCTTCCTCCTCCTTTTGCTGTGCGTACAGTGCGCACCTGCTTACACATGAGTGTTCTTGTGTGTGAGTTCAGGCACAGGTATGTCACAGCATGTGTAAAGAGGCCACCTTCTGCCTTGCTTGAGGCAGAGTTTCTTTGTTGTTCACTGCTGTTCATACTGTACTACTTGGCCTGCTATGTCCCAGAGATTCCCCTGCCTTCTGCCTCTCTTCTTGGTATAGGAACACTGAGATTACAGAAACCATGTGTTACTACTATATCCTGACTTCATGTGGGGGTGCTTCTTTTTCTTTAATGAAGGCCCCTGCTTATAAGAAAGGCCTGTAAACAACAGGTAGCCACATCAACCTGCCGTGGGCCCAACTGTCCGGGTCCGCTCAAGTCCAAGTGGATCAAGGACCTCAACATAGAACCAGATACACTAAACCTAACAGAAGAGAAAGTGAGAAAGAGCCTTGAATGCATTGGTACAGGAGACAATTCTTGAACAGAACACCAATGGCTCAGGTCCTAAGATCAACAACTGATAGATGGAACCTCATGAAACTGCACAGCTTCTGTAAGACAAAGGACATTGTCAATAGACAAAATGGTAGATGGGCAGAGAAGCACTTAAAGAAATGTTCAACATCCTTAGTCATCAGAGAAAAGCAAATCAAAACGACACTGGGATTCTACCTCACATCAGTCAGAATGGCTAAGATAAAAAAAACTCAAGTGACAGCAGATGCTGATGAGGATGTGGAGAAAGAGGAACGCTCTTCCATTGCTGGTGGGACTGCAAACTTGTACAATCACACTGGAAATCAATCTAGTTGTGCCCAGAAAACTAGAAATAGTTGTACCTGAAGACCTAAGCTATATGGCTCCTGGACATATACCCAAAAGATGCCCTACCATACCCCAAGGACACATGCTCCACTATGTTCGTAGCAGCTTTATTTGTAATAGCCTGAAGTTGGAAACAACCCAGATGTCTCTTAACTAAAGAATGGACACAGAAAATGTGGTTCATTGACACGATGGAATACTATTCAGCTATTAAAAACAAGGATATCATGAATTTTGCAGGCAAATGGATAGAACTAGAAAATGTCCCGAGTGAGCTAACACAGACCCCAAAGGAAAGGGATGGTATGAACTCACCAATAAGTGGATATTAGCCAAAAAGTACAGCATACCTGGGGTATACCCCACAGACCCAAAGAAGTTAAGCAAGAAGGAAGGCCCAAGAAAGGATGCTTGAATCACACTTAGAAGGGGGAGTAAAACAGTCATAGAAAGCAGAGGGAGGGAGGGACTTGAGTGGGAAAGGCGAGGCAGAGAGGAATCGGGAGGCAGGATCAGGTACCGGGAGAGACAGGAAATATTTTGAAAATATTTTCTATGTCCTTGACCTGGATTGTTTCTCCTCCTCCTCCTCTTCCTCCTCCTCCTCCCTCTTCTCTTCCTCCTCCTCTTCCTCCTCCTCCTCCTCCTCTTCCTCCCTCTCCTTTTTCTCCTCTTCCTCCTTCTTCTTTTCCTCTTCCTCTTCCTTCTCCTCCTCCTCTTCCTCCTCCTTCTCCTCCTCCTCTTCCTCCTCCTTCTCCTCCTCCTCTTCCTCCTCCTTCTCCTCCTCCTCTTCCTCCTCTTCCTCCCTCTCCTTTTTCTCCTCCT
>JADRCD010237237.1:0-13671 GCA_019843815.1 Montemys delectorum | reverse complement strand
TCCTCCTCCTCCTCCTCCTCCTCCTCCTCCTCCTCCTCCTCCTTCTCTATTTCTATTATTCATAGTTTTGGTCTCCTCATACTGTTCCAGATTTTCTCTTTAAGGAATTCTATAATATTCATAAAGGTTATTTTAACATTCATGTCTTGTGCTTCAGCTGTTTCATCCCTCAGACCTACTGTGGTAGGATTGCTGACTCTAATGGAGAAATATTTTCCTGACTGTTATTGATTGCTTTTAAAAAATGATTATTTATTTAATGTATATGAGTACATTGTTGCTGTCTTCAGACATACAAGAAGAGGGCATCAGATCCCATTACAGATGGTTGTGAGCCACCATGTGGTTGCTGGGAATTGAACTCAGGACCTCTGGAAGAGCAGTCAGTGCTCCTAACCGCTGAGCCATCTCTCCAGCCCCATTAATATTTTTCCCCTTCTTATATGCTGGCCTCTAGTCATCTGGCTTTGAGCTGATTGTAATTCCAGGTGCTGGAATCTGGTCTTGTCTTTGTCGGGTCGGCATTTGTTCCTTCATTTCTATTGCCTTCTCTGGTTCCTAGGAGGGTGTGGTGGCTCTGGTAGGGAATTCTTTTTGGATCCTGATAAATGTAGCCACCGACTGTTTTGGGTAAAATTTATTTCTAAGTAATGGGAGCTGACAGTGAAGATGGGGTGACCTGAGGGGGTCCACAGAAAAGAGGGAAACAGGATGTTCAGGCAGGATCTCCTTATTCTCCTGGGAATTGGGGCAGCAGGTAAGGAGAGGCCACACTGGTACTACAGAGCTAGGGCTGAGACTTGAGGAGTGGATTTTGGAGAGAGAGAGAGAGAGAGAGAGAGAGAGAGAGAGAGAGAGAGAGAGAGAGAGAGAGAGAGAGAAAGATCTGCAGTTGGGCTTCCTGCTTCCCTGGCCAGTGTGGCAGAGCTGTTTATCACCCTAATGTGGCGAGACAGAGAAGTACAAGATTCAAATTGCAGGGACAACCTTGATGACAAACAAACTTCCAAACAGCCTCTACATGACAGATCTATGACAGTCACCCATTCCCAGAAATAACATGCATGAGTTAATAGCACATAGCGTTGGGATGATACTCCATGAGGAAAACCCATCCAAGGCTGACTTCAGACTGACATTTTAATCTAGGGCCAAGGACCTTGATATCTGAATTATGTATGACTGGAAGGATCATCTCTGATGCACACTTTATATGTCAGTCATGGTTGCTTGGTGCCTATTTGTAGAAAAGTGGTCTTTATTTCACCTCAACCAAAGAGACTTCCAGAATACAAAATGCTTTTTTTTTTTTTTTAAATTACAAGAATGTTCAGACCCATGGATGGATGGTATCAAAATATTGGAAGAAGTGACATGGATGCTCCCCTCTTTAGGGAAGTTTGTGCCCTTGGGCAAGTTGCTTCCTGTGAATTGAGTTTCTGACTTTCAATAATCTGATCTGAGTGTGATTCTCCATAATACAGTCTTTTTCTACCACTGATGTACTTAAATGTGAATTGGTGGCAAAGATTCAGTCACATTTCTAAGAAGCACCTTTCTCTAATGGTGTGCCTATTGAGCACACAGGAGAATAGCTTTCTTTTCTCACCTATGTCTAAGTTCCGTTTGCTTGGTCAGGATGGGAGGTCTATAGATTCCAGAATGAGAAATAGAGTATTCCATTATGTAAGTTAAGATTTGCTATGTCCTCAGGAAATTATAATTGTATTCTGGAAAATCTTGGATGTATAGAAAATGTATGAAAACATATTTTAGGGAATACCAATGTTTTACAACTCAATATGTCAATAGGAGGAGGCTGTGCGTATGGTCTATTTCCCTTTATTGCCCAGTTGGCTGTTACATGCCTTTGGTCACAACATGGCTGAGGGTTTTATTAACTAATTAATATTTTTAAGTAAAATCAATCCTCAGTTTCTTTTCAGTTGCTTGTTCCAAATTAATAATGTTTCCTACAGATAAAGTATTGATAATGCTCAAGGGCTCATTCTTAAGTAATCCTGACCTGTTATGTAAGTTATGAAAATATGGCGATATTGCCTTCCTAGGAAATAGCATTTCCTATTAATCTAAGATACTATAGGGCTTGTAAGGTTCTTCATTGCATAGGGTTCCTACTTCTGCTAGAGACTTGAACACTTTGAATTTGGAACTGAGAATATTAAGAGTCAAAAGTTGAGATTCTTCCCAAGTAAAAAGACTGAATTCTAAGAATTACCTCATTGTGTAGTGATCAGTTTTTCACTCTGGTCATTTCATGTATAACCTTAGAAGTCTATGGTTAATGTCAACATAAACTGAGCTCTCACTTTTAAGGGGATAAGGGACACTTTATTTTTGAGATAAATGGGAGTGCCCATGGCCTGGAAACATGGATTTAGGTTGTCCTTAAGGCTACATTCCACTGGGAATGGTTATGTAAGATCACATTATACCAGAACGAAGGAAGTCATGAGCCAGGGCATACACTGGTGATGGTTGTAGGGGTGTGGGTTATGGCAAAGTGGGGAAAGTTTGGGTAGATGATTTATACACTATATAATGACATTTTTACTTTTGACTTGGTAAAAACTGGTGGTCTACCAAGAATCCATTTTAATGGTTGTGAAAAACACAGGGACAGGTAATGAGTGACTTTCAAAGGGACCAGAAATAGTACAAGGAAACTTAGGTATAGATGCGCAACATTTTCTGCCTGTTTATCTGTAAAATGGGCTCTCATGAAGATCATACAGGTATTTGCATACTCCATAGCAAGCCTCAGGTGTTAGCTGCTGAACTACCCCATGTAGCTTCACTATTTTACAAAGTCTCACTCTATAGCCTTTTGTATGTAGACCATGCTGGTCCTGAACTCACAGAGATCTGCCTATCAGTGCCTAGGGAGCACAAGCTGGACATGATTCTTTCAACCTTTTTTCTCCCCTGAATATGGCTCCTCAGTCTTACACACTGTACAATTGGATTATAACTTCTAACTAAAAACTGTTTAAAAATTATAGTTAGAAAGCCAGGGATGGTGCTATGCCTTTGTAATACCAGTACTGGGAAGGCAGAGTCAGGCAAATCCCTGGTACTCACTGGGTAGCCATCCTAACCAAATAAGGAAGCCTCAGGCCAGTAACAGGTGGGTGGCACCCGATGAATGGCACCCGAGGTTGATGTCTGGCTTCCGTATGTATGCACTCATGTACATGCAGACCCCTACACACATGTGTGCCTACATATGATTACATATTTACACACAAAATTGTAACCAGTAATGTATCATATTTGATTATGGGTTCACTTTTCTCATTATTATTTACTTAGTACATATACCTACATATACTTATGTACTGGAAACTATTAAAGAATTTCTTCAGGATATTTATTTCATTCTTTGTTGGTATTTTTGAAGCTATATATTTTAATAATAGCAAACTGTTTTTTTAAACGCAAACTGTGCACGGCAACATAACAGTGTATGTACAGGCATCCGACTCTTTGAGATCTGCACCTTACATCATTTGTAAGATGGCCCATGAGACATTTCAGCACCTAGGTCTCCTACTCTGGTTTCTAGAAAGTCTGTCTCCCTGAGACATGCACTTAACTTAGATGACCCAGAGCCCAGGCGAGTCTTCACTTCCCCAGACCGCATCACTGCAAGCCTTGCTCTCTGACTTTTAAAGGCGTTTATCTCATCTCGACTTCGTATGACACAGAAGTCTTAGGGCCGCGAGTGTTCCTCATAAGGAGGTTCATCCATTTGGTTCTGCAGGGCCATCTACCTTTGGAGGCACATGAATAAGAGCAAATCTTATTATAGAGTGCACACGTTCCTGTAAATGACTCCCCCCCTTAGCTCATGTCAGCACCTTCAGGTAGCTACTTCAAGTGTCACTTAATGATATCACTCAAGGAAGAGCCACTTACAGCAGAAGGTCTGAGTATTGATAGAGAAAATCCAAAATCCTCTTGGATTCTCTCTCTCTCTCTCTCTCTCTCTCTCTCTCTCTTTCCTCCCCCCCTTTCTCCTTCTCATAAATTTAAGTTTGGCTGGCTGGTCCTTTCTAACTTTATTTGCTTATTTTTCAAAAATATTTTCCTTTTCTTGTAATCTCTGAGGTTCTCTTTCTTTTACAAAAAAGGATCTCATTTCTTAGCAACACACTTAGCTTCTAGGGGTTGATGTTTGCCCCCAGCTCCCAAACCTCATAAGTGTGTGTGTGTGTGTGTGTGTGTGTGTGTGTGCAGGTATGTAAATGATGGGGGGCACTGAACCGAATGCAGAGGCCATAGGAAGGCAGGGATAGCCTGCTCTATCATTCTCTGACTTACCTGAGACCGGGTCTCACTGATCCTGTAGCAAGGCTGGCAGCCAGCATGCTCCGACTCTACTCATTCTACAGACTCTACTGTCCACAGTGCTGTATTTTTGTTTGTTTTCCTTTGTTTTGATTGGGTGCTGGGATTCAAACGCAGGCCCTCCTCCCTGTGCACGAGCCAACTCTCCAGCTGTGTGTGTGTGTGTGTGTGTGTGTGTGAGTGAGGGGGAGCAGGAAGGAGAGAGGGAGGGAGAGAGTTGGGTGGTTATTTTTGTTGTTATTGTTGTCTTTTGGTTTTGTTTTGTGCATTTGTGTGAATGCTGATGAAGACTGGTTTCATTCTGTTCTGAGAGGAGTTGGGGTTGGGGGGCGCGGACGCACAGGCTGGCCAGCTTTTCTTGGGACTCTTGGAGTCTTACATGCCAGCTGATTGGAGGAGTTGCATGTGTACCCGTACTGCCCATCCGTGCACTGGGTTAACTGGGAGATTCGAGTAGCCTTTTTCCTTTCAATTTAGCCGAACATTTAGCTTTCCTCCCAATTCCAAGTCTTGAAGCTGGATTTCTGCGCCAAATCCCAGAGAAAGAAGTTGGCTTGCCTTTCCACCTTTCGACCACCAGATGGCAGCACGGAGGCTCCGCCTTTCATTTTGGTTTTTGTTAATTGAAACTGTTTCCCCCAGACAACTGCTTCCAAAACATGCATTAAAACACTTACTAGGATTGTATCTTGAATTTCTGTGAACCAAATTTTGTATGTGTTGTCCCTTCAGGAAATCGATGGGTAAACTCTGTTTCTCCAACAATATGAACACAGGCAAAGGGTTCCACGCTCCCCCCTTCCCCCCACCAAACCCTAATGATCCAACTGTCATTTTCTATGGACGCGAACACACTGCTGCCAGTAAGATGGCTTCAAACAGAATTGTCTTCTCCAGTGGGTCTGGAGGCTGAGGTCTTGGTTGTAGACAGGCTGAACTCTCTCTCAGCTCTAGGACGCCTACTTGTAAGAGTCACTTGATGTCCTCAGCACTCCCTGGTTTGTTACTACATGCTCCACACGTCCATCTTTACATGAAATTCTCTGTGTTGTCCATCCTTGTAAGATCTTTTTCTTGTAAGGGTGCCCGGCTGTCAATTGTTTAGGAGTGTGTGTGTGTGTGTGTGTGTGTGTGTGTGTGTGTGTGTATGTGTTTGAGACAGGGTCTCACTGTGTGACTGACTGTCCTGGAACTCACTCTGTAGACCAGGCTGGCTTGAATTCATAGAGATCTGGCTGCCTTTGCCTCCCAAGTGTTGGTTTAAGGCCTACACTAACTAGTATGTCTGGTAACTTTATCTGAATTTATTGCAGTCATTGCAGGTATTGGAAGATCCAATTTTCAAATAAGGGAGCGTATTGGGGTAGAAAACACAATACAGGCAGGATGGGTGTCTTGTTCAGTTTGGAATCAGTGGTTCAATGGTAAAAAGGGAAAAAAAAAACCTAGGCAGCATCTACTTTAGAAGTTGAAGCTGTTTAAAATCTGGGTAAGGCCACCTTCAGACTCTCCAAGGCCAGCCTTTTGAGTGGTTGCCTTAAAATGCACCATGGAGTTCTTCTCAAGTCTTGAGACTATTTTGATCACTTGGGCTATCCATCTCCAAAGAGAACTTCTTTCATCAAAGTCCTCATTGACATTCATGGGTCATGGTAGAGACTCACGTTCTGTATCATTTCTTGTCTACCAGCTCTTGAATTTGTACCATGTCTTTCTCTCTTCATCAGCTCACCAAGGAGGGCTCAGTGTCAAGCACCAGCCCGTCCATTTCATATTGCATACTGTTCCATTAATTCTTTCCATAGGATTCCTTTAAGTTCAGTTTCTTTGTCCTCTTCTGTTGAATCTTCTCTCGTATATTTATTCTGACCTAATGCTAGTCTTTGAAGTCAGTTTCTATTGATATTTAAACTGCTCAGTGTTCTGCTGTTGCTATGACTGACCTTATGATATCAACTTTAGATATTCTTACAACATAACCAGGTGGTTTGAATAAAAATGGACTCTATATGCTCATATATTTGAAAGTTTGGTTCCCAATTGGTGAACTATTCAGGAAGGATTAGGGGGTGTGGCCTTGGAGAAAGTGTGTCACCGGGGCAGTCTTTGAAGTTTTGAAAGCTCAGGTCATTCCCAGTTAGTTTTCTCTCTACTTCTTCCTTGTGGATCAGATGTAAGCTCTCAGCTACTGCCTGCCACATGCCATGGTCCTCACCATGATGGCCCTAGACTAATGTTCTGAAACTGTAAGCCTCCAATTAAGTCGTTTTTATTATTTGTCTTGGTTATAGTGTCTCTTAAATAGAAAAGTAACTGAGACACATACATACATATACACATTTTAATTTTTGTGGGGTTTAAAAATGTCTACAGGTTAACATGTCATCAGTTTAATAAATTCTTTTGTTTACCTGAATTATGTTTTCAATACAATAATATGTATTTTTTAATTGTCAAAGACCAATATGCTTATTTTATATCCCTGAAAAGAGAATAGTATGTTGTCTTTTGGGTCAAAATAACAATCTTCTGTTTATATCCTAGCATTGATTCTATTGTACAGTGGCTTCTGCTTTGTGCCTTTGATTTGGTGGTAGTCAGTTCATATTGGAGCTACAGCCACTGATTTTTTTTTTTTTTTTTTTTTTTCTGATGGTTCCTTCATGCGGCTAGTGTATAGGTTAATCTTGAAATTTGTGAGAGAAAAAACAGTTCTACAACTCAGAGTCAAGTCTGAAGCAAGCTTTAATTAAATGCTGGCCACGGTGATGGATCCTGGCCAGGCCAATCCCTGGGTTCCCAGGAAAAGGTCACAAGTCAGACGCTTCAAAAAGCAAAACCACACCCACCTCCCCGCCATGAAGTCCAATCAAGGGCAAGCATACATTGTGATGTACTTCTTGCCTGCTTACCTCTGCCCACGTCCAGTCAAGCACAACTGGTGCAGACAAATTTGTGACTTGTTATTTCCGAAGAACCACAGCCGCCAAAATTCCAGGAAGTTATCTGTCCTTGGCCCTGAGTGGGGCTTACAGGTTTTCTTCGGTTCTTACAGATGATGTGCTCTCTCCCTCTCTGTATCCCCTCCCCCTCCCTCCCTTTCCCTCCCTCCCTCACCTGGGGTCCAGAGGGGAGCACCCAGCAGTATGCAGATTCCTTCACATCTCATGCAATATTTCCCAACCACAGGTTCCCCTCCACTCTCCTCTCCCCTCTCCCCAGATCCATCTCCTCCATTTCCTCTTCAGAAAAGAGCAGCCCTACAAGAGATGACATCCAACGCAAATCAAAACTGCTCTGAGGCTCCACCGTATACCCATCAATACGCTATTTATTAAGTTATTTCCACCTCTCTCAGGCAGTTGTTTAGTACTTGCTTGTACCAAATGTTAAATCAGAAACACAAAACAGAGTTAATACCCTCTTGTGATAATTTCCTTCTCCTTTTTTTAAAAAGCGCATTTGATGCAACACTGCTTTCTTTTTCAACACAAAACCATATTTTTTTTTTGCTAAAATAATGTTTATCACTTCATGAAATAAGTTATTTCTGTATGACTAAGGAAGACACTTTTCTGATTATAGCCATGAATAACCATCAGGAATATTAGAGAGAAACTTCATAGATTATAAGTATAAAAATAATTTTGCTTCCATTTTTGCTCTGTCAGTCACTGATGTTGGCATCTTAATGAATACTCTTCAAACTACCATTACCAGAAGATGCTGATGCCGGATGCTGCCTCACAGGGTTGTTCAGACGCTGTGAAATTCAGAACTTCTTTGACGAACACTGCTGTGTTGCATAGCGAATGGCTCCATGTGTGTAGAGATTGTAGTGAAAGTCTGTATGTTAAAATGGGCAAAGGTCTCAAAGGATGTTTTATGAAACAGCAAGTTACAAAGCAGGACGTACAACAGTATAGTGCTGTTTTCCTCATTAGACTTTGACCTTGAGAAAAAGGTTTTAGGAGGAGACAGAGAATTTCTCCCATCCACAGCCTTTTGTATTCCTAAGACAGAGCTTGTGTTGATTGTCTGATGCATTTAATTTGGGGAATGTCTCTTGGCAAATAGCCAAGTGTCTAGAAGTTGGGGTTGTTGCAGGACATGACATAGGGAGGTAAGAGTTTGGTAAGACGAGTCATTTGAAGCGTTCCATTGTACAGTACAGTGACTACAGCAATCAAGCACACCTTGCATTAATTTTACTGTTTTATGCTGCTTTGGTAAGCCATCCTCATTATTGGTCTATTATTCTGTCAGTTTTATAAACCCTCTCCGCTAACAGCAAAGTCTTTGCCTCCTAAGTAGCTGTCCTACGTTGTCTTTCTCTATAGCTGTGTCTACTTCTACATCCATGTCTGTATGTGAATGTCTTTCTCTTCATCTTTACCTAACCCTTAAGGGCTGCGTTCACTCCTGCGGCACAGGCTTTTCTCTTCCTATCGGTGGTAGGCGCTTAAGTTTTGGCATACGTAAGAATGTCTTTTTGTTGTGTCACACAGCAGTACTAACTTGATGAACTGAAGGTGACTTGATTCATAGCATGTCCCACAAAACTTGCATATTTGTGTTTGGATATTAGGATACTAGTCTTGTGGTGATCTGACAGTGTGAGAAAGTCTGATGCCTCTTCCTTCCTTCTCAGTCTTTGTGTGTCCCTGTGTTTTTGTTGTTCTGGCCTTTTTTTTTTTTTTTTTTTTTGGACCTCTGTTTGCTCCAGTCAGCCCTACTTGCTCTGGTCAACCCTGCTTACTCCGGTCAACTCTACTAGCTCAGTCCCTGCTTGCTCCAGCCCAAAGGTTTATTTATTATTATATATAAGTATACTGTAGCTGACTTCAGACACACCAGAAGAGGGGGTCAGATCTGATTACGGGTGGTTGTGAGCCACCATGTGGTTGCTGGGATTTGAACTCAGAACATTTGGAAGAGCATTCAGTGCCCTTACCCACTGAGCCATCTCGCCAGCCCTGTTCTGGCAAGTTTTACACCCTCAATATCAAAACATTTCTCCTAGACATACACAAGAGTTTCTAAGTTTTCCATGTAGATAAAATGTGTATTATATTAAATATTAATATTTATATAATAAGTATTTGTCAATATTGAAACATTTCTCCTAGATATGCACAAGATCTAAATTTTCCATGTAGAGGTCTCTACCCTTAGTGTATATATATATATATATATGTGTGTGTGTGTATATGTATATATATATATATGTGTGTGTGTGTGTATGTATATATATATATGTGTGTGTGTGTTTGAATGTGTATTTGTATATATGCATATATATTCTTAAATGCTTTATTAGCTAGTTTTGTTATCAGACTGTTACACTTCACAGATAACCATTAAATTCTGTGACTGCTTCAGATGCGGCCCCAACCTTGGGACTAGCAGCTGGATAGACAGCTGCCCACTCACGAGCAAGATCTACAAAAGGCTGTGATTTGCCTGACTTCTTCTCAAGGGAGGCAAAGAGGAGAAATGAAGTATAAAATATAAAAGTCCAGTTCAGAGGGGGAGGTAACCCATTTCCCCGGGGGAGAGGAGGTGGAGGCCATTAACAAGAGCCATTTCGCTGGAGCTGCAGGGAGACCAGAGAGCTGAAGTTGCGAGTCTCCACCCTTAGCACCTGTATTTACTTCAAAGTGAGAAATAAGAACCACCCAGCAGCCTGTCTCCTGGAGGCTGGGTGGGGTGAACTGTGGCATCAAAGCCGTTTAACTTCTAACACCAGCTGATTTCATTCCGTAATGACGAAATGCAGACCATGATAGAGGGGCGTTACAGGGCTGGGGTCCATGAAAGGAATGACTGCCAGGGTGAAACGGATGTGTGCAGAGAGATGCGTGTGCACAGGCAGAGAGCAAACCTACCGGGATCTACAGTTACTGTGGATCAAAGCCAAGCCACGATGCAGCCTTTCAGGGCTGGGAAAGCAGGCGGGATGCTCCCTGACAAATCACCGTGGTACTCCTGTATGTGCTGAACTGTCTGGCTGGGTTTTCTGCCTGCTTCTGCAGCTAACCTGTTAGGAATGGAAAGAATGAGGGCTCAAGCAAATATATACTCAGAGATAACCAGAAAACTTAATAGCCTTTTTAGAAACCATTGCTAGTTTTCTTTGATACAACTCGGAATTTGAAAAAAAAAAAAAGATAGTTATCTCAGATGTTATTAGTACTTATCAATCTGGGAGCATATTAAAGGATTTCTGAGCTGTTCCATGCAAGCCCTTTTGATCTAGTTTGAATGAATCCTTCGTCCACGTTTGTAGCATATGTATTAACTAGTCACTCGGGATACTGGATCACTGAGCTGCGCTCGTCTTCGAGCGCTGACACAGTTCCCTGTGTAACAGCAAAGGATCACTTTTGAGCACCCCGCCACTGAGCTCATGAAAACATTTTCCAAGCTAAGTATGAAAGCTGATGGCAGCACGTGAAACTTAACAGCATTTCACCTTTTCCTCAAACCTGGAATCCTGTCACTGATGCTGCCTTTCAAATGACCGATACACTCTTCATATTTATAATAAAATCACCTGCCAATCATGGAAGTCTAGACTATACTATTCTATCAATCATTCTTTCAAGGAAAGCTAGTGTTTCACGAATGGGGTTGATGGTTCTGCTCATGCGACAGATGAGAGCCTTCTAGTTGAAGAACTGCATTTGAGTATCTTGCAGAAGGCCTTTGCATGGGATGCCCATTCCATACTTACACAATTAAAAACACGTATTTAAACTCCAGAGTTGTGTAAAGTCGTTGCTTTCCCTGCTTCTTAAAAATGTAACTTTTTTCTCCTTCATGGCAGATCAAATTACTTCTGGTTTATTTGCTAGTGTTTCACCACTTACCACACAGTGCGCATTATAGATGACATGGTACTGATGAATTGGATGCTGTTTCCTCTTATTTTTGTGGGAGCTGGCATCAAGAGTCTGCTTACCTTGATAAGAACATGTGTGAAAAAGGTAATCTGCCTGCCAGGGAACCTTAAGTGCCAGAACTCACTTCCCAAATTCTTGCAACTTTTGTCCTGTTTTGATTCAGGAGTTTTGTTGTTGCAGTTGCATGTGCACAGGTGTGTGCAGCCATTTCTCTCTGCTGGTTCCCAGTTCAATCTTTCCCTGTATCTCTTGTCTGAGAGCATCCTAGTCTCTCCTTTTTACCCTTCACTGTCCCGCTACACGTGGTACATCTAACTGTCTGCTGCCTTGCTTTCTGACTGGACTCAGCTTGCTCTGACTAATCCACACATCTGTACGCCTCCTGCAGACTCTAGATTCCTGTTGCTCCATCGACCCTATAGGCAGTCTGGGTTCCAGGAAGCCCACACCTTCACTCCTGATATGCCATTGTATATTGATTCTACCCAGATTGATCCACTGATTACACCAGAACCCCAGAATCCATCGCTTTTCAAAAGCCCATCAGTTGTCAATGAAGCCACCAACACAAGTCTGTGAGGGTCACTTCCTCATCAAACCATAGGAGTTGGGGATAGAAAGCGTCTCAAGTGTCTATTGTGAGGGAAATGAGCCATTTCATTGAAAATTCCTTAGGACTTATGTGCTATATTAATGCAAATCCATGAAAAACAATTCACTTGTTTAGTAAAAGATTCTCACTGCTGAAAGCAACCCTCTGAAACTTGCATTACAGGCACATTGCACAGAAAGAACTTTATTTTTATTTGAACTAAACAAGTTGCCTAAGCACACAGACCTACTGGATTTGGGGAGCTTAACCAATATCTTTTCCACACACACAAAAAGAAGAGTGTCTGTTTCACCTGGGATTTATTTAGAAAGTATCAGCATAACTCTTGAGAGAGGGAAAAAATAGGTGGCTTTTCAGAAAATCAAATATGCTCTATTCTAATTGAGAAAAAAAATCACCCAGTAATTTTTGAAATTTAATTCTTTTGAAGCATCATGAAGAAGATACTTAATAAAAATAATAAAGACTTTCCTCCACCATGTTTGAGTAAGAATAAAGTTTTTTTTTAGCTGCTAGATTTGTGGGCTTAACACTCAGGGCATATTAGACACTTGAAAGGCTTTCTCTGCTTTATCATCGCACATAAACTCTAGCCTGTGCTGAAGATTACAGATTTCCACTTCATCCAATCATCTCCACAGCTGTTTTTTTATTTTTGTATTTAAGCTGGCATTGCTAACCTGTTGCTCTCAGTGATTTTTAGCACCTCAGAGTGGTGCATTGCTACAATCACAGTTTGCATGTATTCTTAGAAGTTTGTAGTTTTTCTCAACCAAAAGCATCAGTCATCTATATGCAACATGGGTCATGAACTCTTCATATCTGTCATCAGTCAGAGCTGATCTCATCCATAAATGAGTGGCTTTGTGAAACAACATGCATTTACTTAAAGCCTTTCTATTGATCTAATGCATTCAGGAGGTCAATTCTGTTGTAAAAAATGACCAAAAATATTTCCAAAATGAAAAATAGTTATTTTCCCCAAACAATTGAATATTTACTAGTCCTAAAGTTTCTCCCTCAATAATTATATTTATATATACATAAAATATATTCATATAATATATAAGAAATATTACAGCTCATTGAAAAGATCTAGAAGAGCACATTGAAGGTCTTCTAAACATGACCCCTACTCAAATTAGACTTTGAAACTTTAAAGTTCTTTCTCAGTTTTGAGGTATCACCCCCCAGTTAGTCATCACAGATGTACAGTCATGTCAATGTGTTTCAATTTGGAGGTACCGTCCCCTCCAATGCTATTATAGGTCTTGAGGTAGTCCCCCTCAGCCGGTCATCATAGATCTGCAGTCACTCAGTGTGATTTAGAGTTACATAGACCAGGTAAATGTTTACCCGATAATGTTAGTTAACCTTTTCTTTAAGAAAACAGCAACTTTCCTTCCGGTCTCTCTGAGCTGGTGTCCTGAGCAGACCTTGGGCGCAAGCTCTGCAGCCAGTCCCACAACAGAGGAAGCTCCACTCCCAGGCGCTTGGACATGCTCAGGAACAGAGGTGAGGAGGATACAACATCTGTCCCAACACCGGGAGTATCCTGAGCAGATCTTGGGCCCAGGCTCCGCAGCCAGTCTCACAACACCCAGAGGAAGCTGCTGCACTCCCACATGCTCTAACAAGCCTAGGGTCACAGGATCCCAGAATGACAGGATCACAGACACAGCTTGACTCTGAGGAGTTCTGACACAACCAGGATCACAAGAAGGACAGGCTTTAGTCAGATTTAGCAAGGGCAGGTAGCACTAGAGATAACCAGATGGTGGG
>JADRCD010237236.1:13023-35799 GCA_019843815.1 Montemys delectorum | reverse complement strand
GTGTGTGTGTGTGTGTGTGTGTGTGTGTGTGTGTGTGTGTGTGTGTGAGTGATAGCCATCCCAATTGATGCTGAGCATCCTAAGGTGAACAATTTCTTATGTTGTGTATTCCCACCAGGATATATACTGCCTTGCCACAGGCCCCAGTGTAGTGGAGCCTGGGACTGAGACTGTGAACTAAGTTAGCCTTTCCCTTCCTTCAAGCTGATGACTTGGGAGTTTTGTCGTAATGATAGGAGGGTGGAAAGCACACTTGGATTTAGTTTTTAAACTCCAGTAAGACCTGGTAGTTCATGTCTCTTAAAGAATCAATTCATCTACATTTGATAGGATGTCTGATGTATTTTAATTTATTCCACCATTTGCATTCTTCTTGCTCAGTTCTTTTCCTTTTGTTTTGTTTTTATCTATTGGATTTGGGTTTTTTTTAAATTAACTTTTGATCTTTTTTATTGGCTTAAAGTTATGTATCTCGGTTTTGTTTGTTGGTTTGTTCGTTTTGCTTTTTAAATGTTCAGAACACTCAGCTTAGTGTTGTTTAATATTCTAGCTTTGTCTTATTTAAGAGCTTAAAGTTAATTGATGTTATTATTAAAGCACATTTGAGCTGCTCATAGTAAGGTAGGCCTTTCTGCTCATTCTGGTTGGTTTCTCTCCAAAGCTTGCCAGCACTTCTAGCTGATGACATGAGCTTCTAAATTCTTTCAGTATTTCCCTCAAAATGTCTTTTTTAAAGTTTTGCTTCTCTGCTGAATTATTGATAGGATTTCATGGTGTAAAGCTGTAGGTTCCTTATTTTCTTCAGTCTTATGGTTACTCAACTCTATTGTTTTTTTTTCTGTGTATTGTTGGTAAGAAATATGTTTCTAGCTTATTGCTTTATAAATCCTACATTTCTCTGCTTCTTTATAGAGATTTTTCTCTTGATTTGTGCACGATAAAGTTCACCACAGTATAACACAATGTGGATTTGTTTTTTTTATTTTGTTTGAGCTCAGTGTACCTCCTCAACCTGACGGTTAAGCATTTTAAAATTCTTTACCCTTTTTTAAAATATAAGCTTCATCCATTATTTCTAGATCACAGATAAATAAATCATATACCACTGACCAAATTTGGTCAGTGCAAATAAAGTTTTATAAAGGAAAGTCACATCCATTGGATATATGGTATCTATAGTTGCTTCTGTACAAATTTGAAGGAGACTAATTAGCTCATTCAAAACCTAAAACATTTACTATTTGCTTTATTTCTGAGCATGTATGTCAGTCTCTTCCCTAGGCTATCATTCTGAAACTTATATTACAAACAAGAAAACATCCTATACCTTGTGTCTATTAATCTCTTGTTGCACTTTTCTGATTTTTTTCCCTCTCTGTATTGGATTCTGAAGAGTTTTCTTAAGGTTATATTTTAAATTAATATATTTTCTTTATAATTATGTGTAGCAAAATAGTATACCTGTAGGAGTTTTTATCAGTTACAGTTTTATTTTTATAAGAATATAAGCATTAGTTAAATTAAGCTAAATTAAGCTAATGCTTACATGCTTATAAAAATAAATGCTTTAAATTTTTACTTTATGCATATAGATATTTTGCCTGCATTTATGCCTATAAACTACCTATACAAAATACATTAGGAGGCCAGAGAAGGTGTTGGATCTTGGAAACTGGAGCTGCAGATGGGTGTGGGTGCTGGGAACGAAACCCAGGTCTTTTGCCATTGCCTTTAACTGCTGAGCATCTCCCCAGCTCTAAGCTTAAATTCTTAAATATTATTTTTTATCATGGTATCTGTTCTGTGATTCTCTTAGGCATTTAGAGGTTTTGTTGTTGTTGCTTTGGTTTTTTGCGACAGTAGCCCTGACTGTCCTGGAACTCATTCTGTAGACCAGGCTGGCCTCAAACTCAGAGATCTGACTGCCTCTGCCTCTCAACAGCTGAGATTAAAGGTGTGTGGCACCATTTCCTGGCAGAGATTTGTGTGTGTATGTGTGTGTGTGTGTGTGTGTGTGTGTGTGTGTGTGTGTGTGTGTGTTTGTTCATTTTTAAGATATATTTTATTTTTAATTGTTTGTTTGTGTGTGTCTATGTGTGGTGTGTATATGTGAGTGTAGGTGCCTGAAGATTCTAGAAAAGGGCATCAGATCCCTGGAGCTACAGTCAAAGGCAATGAGCCATTCAACATTCATGCTTGGAACCTAACTCTGGTCTTCTGTAAGAGGATTAAGTTCTCCTAATAATGGAACCATCTCTCTGCCCTCCCCTTGGAATATTTTAAGTGGTTTGATGACATTTTCTATGGTGTTTGATCTACTCTCTGTGTCAGTGGGCCCTTTTATGATACATTGATTTCTTTCTCTTAATCATAGTGGACTCTGATTCTAGAAATGTCTCATTCCAGAAGTCTCAGTTTTGCCTTTTCTAGATACTTCAGAGATTTATGTCTCTGGGACTAATTTTTACATTAATTCCTTGCCTTAGTGGTTTCTGTGTCCATGAGTGATAAAAAACTGCAGTTCATGGTGATGTGCGACACAGGCTTCCTTGCTTCCTGTGATGTGTGACACAGGCTTCCTTGCTTCCTGTGATGTGTGACACAGGCTTCCTTGCTTCCTGTGATGTGTGACACAGGCTTCCTTCCTTCCTTCTTTTGCATCCTTTTCCTTTCTTTCCCCTGTCACCTCCTCCCAGTCTTCATCCTTCCCTCTCTCCTGCTTCCTTCTTTATCCCTGTGTGTTTTCCCTTTACTATCTTCCTTGCTTCAGTTAATACCCACTCTTTTTATCACAATTTCTATCAGCAGGGAAAATGTTCTGTTTCCCCCTTTTTTTTATCATTTCCCTTTCTGTCTAACAAAAGATAATAAGCATATAATACAATTAACACTTTCATGTTCTGGAGCCCTATACGTTTTAGTGCATGGACACAGATTTGTGTAGCTATGCCCACAATTAGGATATGAAATGACTCCTTTATATTGTCAAAATTCTTCATCCTTTCTTGAAGCTAGATATTTCTTTGTTTAGTAAAGCATTGTATTAACTTCTGAATTCTTTCTTTACTCACACATGCATATGTGGCCGTCTCTCTGCAGTCTGTTCTCTCCCTTGGCTTGCAGGTCATCAAGCTTGGCTGCCTTTACATGATGAGCCATCTTGCCAGTTTTGTATTAACTTATATTATACTCTGGGCATCATATGTGGCATGGGTATCAGCCACAGAGGCCAGTAAGGTCACTCTCCAGTTTCCATAACTACAATCAGTCTGTACCTACCATGTTTCCAGTGCCACAGTCTACTTGAGCTACCCAGAACAGCTATCACAACACAAACACGTAATCACATAACCTGCTGAATTTGTCAGCATTTCCCGGAGAATCAGAACCAATAGGATGTGACATACCTGGGAAGAGATTTGATTTTAGGAGATTGGCTCATGCCATTAGGGAGGCAAGTCCAAAAATCTGCAGGGTGGGCTATCAGGCAAGAGACACATGAAAGAGTTGACACAATTAAATCCCAAAGGCTCTTTGCAGAAATCTTCCTTGCCAGAGGAAAGTAACTGGAACAAGCAAGCATCCAGCCCTCCAAGTACCTGGCAGGGGACCACCAACATTATAGATTACAGTTACTCTATTCAGAGTTCACCAATAATTGTTAATATCATGCAAAACACTCTCACAGAAACATCCAGAATGATTGACATTGTATTCAGGTATATCAAGTTGACACCTAAAATTAATCATTTCAAATCTAACTCTTGTCATCTTTGTATATATGTTCTTTGTGATAAACCATGCTTAATCTTCAAATAATAACAGCTACATGATCACATTTTCACATAGCATAATACAGCTCAATCCTGATATATCTGAAACATATTTGCTCTTACAAAGGATGCAGGGTCATGCTTACTCTTTTTTTGTTTTTGTTTTTTCTTCCTTTTTTAGTAGATATTTTCTTTATTTACATTTCAAATGATATCCCCTTTCCCGATTTCCCCTCCCCCCAAAATCCTCTATTTCCTTCCCCCTCCCCTTGCTCACTAACCCACCCTCTGCCACTTCCTGGCCCTGGCATTCCCCTACACTAGGGCATAGAACCTTCACAAGACCAAGGGCCTCTCCTCCCATTGATGACCAACTAGGCATCCTCTGCTACATATGCAGCTGGAGCCATGAGTCCCACTATGTGTATGTACTCTTTGGTTGGTGATTTAGTTCCTGGGAGCTCTGAGGGTACTAGTTAGTTCATATTGTTGTTCATCCTAAGGGGCTGCAAAACTCCTTCAGCTCTTTGGGTCCTTTCTCTAGCTCCTTCATTGGAGACCCTGTGCTCAGTCCAATGGATGGTTGTCAGCCTCTACTTCTATATTAGTCAGACACTGTCAGAGCCTCTCAGGAGACAGATATATCAGGCTCTTGTCAGCCAGCACTTGCTGGCATCCACAATAGTGTCTGGATTTGATGATTGTATATGGGAAGGATTCCCAGGTGGGGCAGTCTCTGCTCCATACTTTGTCTCTGAAACTCCTTCCATGGGTATTTTGTTCCCCCTTCTAAGAAAGAATGAAGTATCCACACTTTGGTTTTCCTTCTTCTTGAGTTTCTTGTGGTTTGTGAATTGTATCTTGGGTATTCTGAGCTTCTGAACTAATATTCACTTATCAGTGAATGCATACCATGTGTGTTCTTTTGTGATTGGGTTACATCTCTCAGGATGATATTCTCCAGACCCATCCATTTCCCCTAAGATTTTTATAAATTCATTGTTTCTAATAGCTGAGTAGTACTCCATTGTGTAAATGTACCACATTTTTCTGTATCTATTCCTCTGTTGTTTTCTGCTTCTGGCTATTATAAGTAAGGGTGCTATGAACGTAGTGGAGCATGTATCCTTATTACATGTTGGAGCATCTTCTGGGTATATGTCCAAGAGTGGTATAGTTGGGCCCTCAGGTAGTACTATGTCCAGTTTCCTGAGGGACCAATAAACTGATATCCAGAGTGGTTGTACCAGCTTGCATTCCCACCAACAATGAAGGAGTGTTCCTCTTTCTCCACAACCTCACCATCATCTTCTGTCACCTGAGTTTTTTATCTTAGCCATTCTGACTGGTGTGAGGTGGAATCTCAGGGTTGTTTTGATTTGCATTTCCCTGATGACTAAGGAAGTTGAACATTTCTCTAGGTGCTTCTCTGCCATTCAGTATTCCTCAGTTGAAAATTCTTTGTTTAGCTCTGTACCCCATTTTTAAATATGGTTATTTGGTTCTCTGGAATCTAACTTCTTGAGTTCTTTGTATATATTGGATATTAGCCCTCTATCAGATATAGGTGTGGTAAAGACCTTTCCCAATCTGTTGATTGCCATTTTGTCCTATTGACAGTGTCCTTTGCCTTACAGAAGCTTTGCAATTTTATGAAGTCCCATTTGTCAATTCTTGATCTTAGAGCGTAGGCTATTGGTGTTCTGTTCAGGAAATTTTCCCCTGTGCCCATGTGCTCGAGGCTCTTCCCCACTTTCTTTTCTATTAGTTTCAGTGTATCTGGTTTTATGTGGAGGTCCTTAATCCACTTGGACTTGAGCTTTGTACAAGGAGACTGGAATGGATCGATTTGCATTCTTCTCCATACTGACCACAAGTTGAGCCAGCATTTGTTGAAAATGCTGTCTTTTTTCCTGGTTTTATCTCCTTTGTTAAAGATCAAGTGACCATAGGTATGTGGATTTATTTCTGGGTTTTCAATTCTATTCCATTGATCTACCTGCCTGCCACTGTACCAATACCATGCAGTTTTTAATCACAATTGCTCTGTAGTACAGCTCAAGGTCCGGGATGGTGATTCCACCAGAAGTTCTTTTATTGTTGGGAATAGTTTGCGCTATCCTAGGGTTTTTGTTATTCCAGATGAATTTGCAAATTGCTCTTTCTAAGTCTGTGAAGAATTGAGTTGGAATTTTGATGGGGATTGCATTGAATCTGTGGATTGCTTTCCCCAAGATGGCCATTTTTACTATATTAATCCTGCCAATCCATGAGCATGGGAGATCTTTCCATCTTCTGAGATAAGGTAGAAAATTCTTGAAGATTCTTGATATGAGTGATAAAATTCTTACTCTTTTTATTACAACTAAATATTTTTGTACAGAGTTAATGATAATTGCATGATATTATTTATATATAAATAAGATAATACATGATAATGGCTTAAAAGTAAAGCCATCATTGGGAAAAAACCCAAACCCAAAGATATCTGATATGCAAAAACTTATTTATACCAAAATAAGAAAGAAGTATACAACAGTCAGAACCCTCATTTCTAGAACTAGGCACATGGTTGTAGGTTATATTTATTGTAGCTAAGATCCTTTTTGAAACAAGGTTTGGACTTATAGCTCAACTTGGCCTTGGAGTTTTGGTCTTTTTTTTTTTTTTTTTTTGGTCTCAGTCCCCTGTCTTCCACCATATCCACCATACATGTCCCTTGTTCATAACTCATCCCATATTCTCTTTGTCCCCACTAAGCATCTCCTCTTGTTGTAGTCTTTTGCTTGGTAGGTTGACACATCTTCATTCCTGGATGAAGGGTCTGGATCATCAGCAGGTCGGCCAGGACTGCACCATTGTAATTTTCCATTGACTTTAATTCCAGGACATGATCTACTACTAAAGGGTCTGGTGTTCAGACATAACTTTCTCTCCCCTCTATGAGGGGCACAGCAGGCTTACTTTTCTCTAGTAGTGAGGATCATACATCTCTCCAGAACATAATTCCTTTTTCTGTGTGTTGATTTAGAGGCATAAGAGGCCAAAAGGGCTGCAAGGCATTTGAAAATTTCAGTTCAATAGAATCACTGTTGCATTCTCTGGCTGGACTGAGACCTGCAGGCCAGCAGAGTATAATGGCAGAGGTTCAGGAAACAGAAATTTAGTTAGTGGCTCACTAGGGCCACTTTTACTGGAAAACCCATGGAAGAATTAACGATATTTAAAAGCCAGAACAAATGCAATAAACCTTTCTATAACATTGCTGAATCCACAAGAGTGTTAAAGCAGCCTTAGTCCAGATGCCAAGTCCATCTGAGCTGGAGGAATGGCTGGATAAAAACTCTACACTATTTATCTTTTCCTTTCTGGACTGTACGTAGTCAACTTCTAGAAAGAAATACCAGTGGCCTATATTTTAAACTAAAGCATGTGTGTACACATACATACAACCATACACACACACACACACACACACACACACACACACACACACACATCTTTTAGGTTAAAAAAGAAACACAGTCAACTAAATCAATTAATTAAAATGCCACTTAAGCAACTGCCATTCCAGCCATTGCATGAACCTGTTATCAGGGTAGGTAGACACTTATCATCGAAGCGTCTATGTGATCTTGTATTGAACTAGGAGTGGACTAGTCAGGCTTCTTAGATAGCAGATATATCTTTTACAATGTCAAATTCCAGTGTTCTTATCATCCTTCTTTCCTTCCTTCCTTCTTTTCTTCCTTCCTTCCTTCCTTCCTTTCTTTTCTTCTTGCTTGCTTTTTTGCTCTTTGCTCTTTCTTGTGAAAATTTTCTCACCTATACAAGAGCAGGCTGGTGTTTGCAATATTGCTTAAATAAATAAGAAAGAAAAGGAAAACATCCCATGATGTTCATGCACTTGCCTATACTTCATCGGCTTCCTATAAAGTATTCAAACCCTGTTCCCCAAAGTGAACTTTCTATCACGTTCCCCTAACATATTTTCCCTCCTCTTTGTCCTTCCTTGGGGTCTAATTTGGATCCAAGTCATCTAGCCATTTAAGCCCTTAGAGCTAGTGGTTGGTTTTCTTCTCTCCCGAAAGCTATGAGTCATCAAATTCCATAGATTGTACTTTTAAATGTTTGCTGAGAACCTATTGTTGCTGAAAATCTCACTCATCAAGTTTTGCTCAGATAACCTTAAGGGCTCCCAGCCTGTAAATGTTGCTTTTAGAAGCTCAACAGAGTTGCTGTCTTTGTCTTGGAAATATCTCCAAATGCTGCTCTGCATCCTGTTGTTTTGTATGTGTGTCTCTCCTCTTGTTGCCATCTCTTCAGTTGTCTGTAAGGAGAACAGTGAGAGAACCATCCCTGAATAGATGGAATTAAGTTGTATTAACATCATCTTGGATTGCCACCTTCTGCCTTCTCTCATCCTGAGCTCAGAAATGCTGCAGAGTCATAAAGTGCTCCCTCTCCCTAAAGAAGAGAGGCTAAGGATATCCTGTTTACCAGGTCACCCTGATTTCTCCAGACTTTGAACATGGAGTCATTCTTATTTTTATTGTTTATGCACAGTGAGGTAATTGATGTTCTAGACCGAACCTGGTATGTATCCATTCATGTTCTCATCTACATTGAGCCTGGGCAGGACCTGTGACTACTCCAAGAACAGAACAGCTATAAATCCTGCGCTGGTCCTGTGACTAAACCCTGAGAAGACCTGGCAGATTCTGCTTCTGGCGTTCGGAGAAATTTGAGTCCGCCATATTAGAAATATGGTCACCTTGCTGGAGAGATCACACAGAGAGACCTGTCATGGAGAGGCCATACGGAAAGAGTGAGTATAGGGCAGGGGAGAGTGAGAGGTCAAGCAAGCCAAGTGGAATCTTGTGGCTGACTCCATCAAGGCCTAGTCACAACAAAGAGCTAGCCTGTACATTCCAGATTAATAGCATGACAGCTCACCACATCCCAGCTGACAGCATGAAGGGCAGCAGAAGCAGAACAAGAGGAAATGCAATGGCCTTTTCTTAACGCCTCTGTTTAGAAGTGGTTTCCTCCGCAGTAAAAGCTGAATAACTGAAGCAGGGATCATTGATTGTGTATGCCGTCTTATTTAATTATTCATTTAGCTGAACTCTACTTCCAGGCATTCAGTATGTTTTTCTGTGGGTTGAAGTTAACCATCGATGCAAAACCCCTCAAGTTCACAATCACTACTGGAAAGAGTTCATTTGACGGTCCTTATCAATATTTGAAGCCCAGAAAGACACACACATAACAAAAACCACAAGCTTCAGGCTATGCATTGAATTGGCTAGGTTCTTCCTGGTCTCATCTTCATTAAAAAGCGCAATTATGTTGGCCTGTAAGACCGTTCTTTAGGGTCTTGAGATATATTGATTTGAACTTCCCTTCACAGGGAATAGGGAAATATTAGATAGAAGAGAAGTGCAGCTTTAGTTTGAAAAACTTTTATGAAATAAAAGAGGAAATAAGAGAAGGTTGTCAAATTGAGTATTATCTATTACACATAAAGATGCTCTTATCTGACCTGCTGGCCACGGGGACATTATAGTTTCCTTTCTTTGAAATAGAATTATCGCTGGAAAGCAATTGTGTAATTAAGGATCTTCCTTCCTAGGACTCTTGAGCAATGTTTGTGGATGTGACACTGGCTATTTTGAGTCATTCTGCAGCAGCCATGATGCTGCTTGCTGGTAACCCCAGTACTTGGAGATGACAGCAAAGGATCAGGAGTTCATGCAAACAACATAGTGGGTTTAAGCCCATCCTAGGCCACACAAGCTCCCATCTCAATAAATAAACAAATGGACAAACAAATAAGTGAATGAATGACTATACAAGGCCCCATCTCAATAAATAAATAAACGAACAAACAAACAAATAAATAAGTGAATGAATGACTATACAAGGCTCCATCTCAATCAATCAATCAATCAATAAATAAATAAACAAATAAATAAGTGAATGAATGAATGTCTTTATGCCTGTTCAGTGCTCCTTCTTCTAGTGCTAGAGGACCTGAAGAACTGGAAGCCTCCAGGGAATGAGAGAGCCCTAGGACAGAAGGAACCTAGATATCCAATTCCTGTGAGATAGCAGAGTCTCTTGTCAGCTAGGAATGCTCACCATGAAAGGTTCCATGGGAAAAATCAAACTCTGCTGTGCTTGAGTCTTCAAACTTGGACCTCATTCATTATGACAGCTAGAAGTCTCCTAATGAGTGCAATGGTTCATTTATGCAAAAGTCTCATTTATTCGAAACTCTGCTTAATCTTTTCATAGAAAGAGCTTTACTAGTTTTGAAATCATGGAAGAGTTCATTCATTTTCTGTAGCCCCTGTTGTCGCATTTATAAATAGGGCCAGTGCTATGTACTTCGCAGGATTTTTGTCATAGTAAATGAGTGTGGCGGCTATAATTGGTTGTCAATTTGACTGCATCTGGAATGAGCTACAATCCAGAAACAGAGGGCATATCTGTTAGGAGATTTTCTGCTTGGTTTGAAGTGGGTGAATCCACTTCTAGTCTGGACCTTTGAGGTAGGAAGACTATCTCAATCTTTAATCCAAATCTTGAGGCATAAAGACACACCTTCAATCTGGGTCACCCTTTCTACTGGAAGTCTCTACAAGGGCATGGAAGTAGAAAGCTTTTTGCTCCTTATCTGCTTGCTACCACTTCTGTTACTTCACTGGCATTGATGCCTTCTTCTTCAGGATTCCAGCACATACAGATGATGAGCAGAGACAACAGCTTTGTGGGGCTGAGCAACAGCTAGATTCTTGGACTTTATGCCCACAGCTAGCCATTGTTGGATTAGCTGGATTACAGACCGTGAGTCATTCTTAAAAAAATCTGTTTTCTATATGTAAAGAAAGATTCATTCCATAAGTTCTGTAACTTTAGAGAACCCTAAGTAATACAATGAGATTTTTATGGCACGTCACTGATTGGACATTACTAAGTACCTATTTGGAGCTCTTTGGATGCCTCATCTGGTTGACTCACCCTGATAATCTAAAAACTGAATTCTCTTAGTGTCCGTATTTCTTTCAGGCAGGTTGAGAACTTAACCGATATTATGAACTAGTTCTGGACCCCTGCTGCCTGACTTCAGAGAACAGATATCTTTCACTATCACTGAGCTATCCTGAGTAGAACAATATAGGACAGCCAGCACAGAGCTGGACGTACAACAAGTGCATCATCACATGCAAATTTTATTCTCCTTTCTGTTTGAGGAAAGGAGGAAAATGAAACACAGGTAAATGAACAAAATAAAGGCACTTGTGAAGTGTACATGAGATTGATGTACAGGAAGAAAACTGACAGACAGCCTACCCCAGGATGGACGATACTTACTTCAGGAAGTGTGGGACCAATGGCCCCATTCAGTCTTTCTCATCTCATTTGATCTAGTGTGCATTTTTTGAGGCAAACTCGTCTAAGCATCTCACTCGAGATGTAGTTGAAAAGCAGGATGGCCTTTTCAGTTTTGGTCATGCAGCACTTTAGATATCTGAAGTACTTTTAAAAAATTACAGAACCATAATGAGAATGCTCCGCTTTCTCTCCAGTCCTATCAGATATTATTAGATCATCTCCAGAACGGAGCTCGAAGCACTCTTTCAAAGAAGGAGCGGCAATTTTCCCCTGTTCTAATTGCTACACCGAGAGCAATTTGTCTTCTGGGCTTGGGAGCTGCAGTACCGATTTCTCTGTTCACCTGAAGTTTCATCAAAGCCATATGCTTAATCAATGTTTGCTGATGTTTATGGTCGAGTGCTTACTGACAGCAGGTGTAGAAAAAAAGTTAAGTCTCCATCTGCATAAAAGTCCTCCTTAAATTCACTGGCATGCTGTTTCTGCTGCAATTTCAGTAGACAGGTGATTTTTCATGGCGCCTTCATGAGTTGCTCTCCCCACCGTAGCTGGCTCCATTTCCCTACCTGCTGTGTCTAGAAGACATGGCCCCATGTGGTAGCCCCCAGACTCTCTACTTGCCTTGTATCAACTCATCTTAGTGCTTGATGTCAGCACACGGGTCCAGAAACAAGATGCTCCCCCCCCCCCCATGATTTAGATGTTGGTGCTTGGATGTGGGAGGCGAAAGGACAGTTGAACAGTGGAGTGTTGCCTCTTTTTTTTTTTTTTTTGACAACAGCAGAGGCCTTAAAATAGTTTTAGTGACCCAAGGATCTAAGGAGTTTAACCCACAAAAGGTCATTAACCTTAATGATAATCGTCTGCCCTAATCAGCATCAAGGCCCTGGAAATGTGCATTAGGTACCACCTCTTGGTATCATCATTACTTGTTACTGAAAGGAGGGGGATGGTTCAGCTAACTGCTTCTCATTAGAGAAGGGTGGTTTGTAAACCTAGGGCACTGTGCATGCTCCAGGGCAGGTGCTGTCTCACTTTGACATCTTCATTTCATTTGGCCGTAGATTCCTTAAGGCAAAGGAGTCCGTGTGTATCATCCACTTCTGCCGTGGGGTGGGGGGGGTTGTGGGGGGAAAGAAAGAAAGAATGAGTGCCTAGCCTTCTAAAAAGACTCCTATTGATTGTCAGTGTCTGGTGTCGATTCCTATCCTGCCGTCACACATATCCACCATAAGTCCTCCAACTGCCACTATATGCCAAGAGTTTCGAGGGTTATATAAGTTGAGGCATTACTTTTACTATGTAGAACTCTTAAAATTTTAGTAGTGCCATGTCTTGACAGCAGGCTTTTTTGAATCCCAGGGAACCACCATAAAGCTGGCAGAAGTAAGGCACAGCATTAAATGCCTGTTTTGTTTGCTTGTCCTTAAGACGTGGAAAATACACACTGCTAGGAACAGAAGCAGCCGCGGACTGACTTCCCTGAGGATATGGCGCACATTTTAAGATCTAACCGAGCCGTGACTATTCCAATGCTTCTTCGCTGCTGTGGCTTTCCCTTCTATCACATATTTTTAAAACACTATATGAGTGGCTTGCTCAATCAGTTTTAGAAGGTATTCAAGAAAGAGGAAAAAAAGAGAATGGGATGGAAATCAAAAGCAACCACAGGGAGCTCCAAGAACAAACAACAAGAGAGGGAGAATTAGACAAAATACCGTGAGAAAGAGAAATCTCAGAATAAGGCTCATGAAAACCAATTCAAGATCAATTGTGTTGGCAGATCAAAGCTCAGACCCAGCATCATGAAGAGGGCTAGCTATCACCACGGTAGACCACTGCATACAGGAGAGGGAAGCACACATTGCCTCTGTAAGGTGCTATGGCCAGTTTCCAAGCAAAGATCAACCAAACTGATCAGAGCAGATGTATTTCCTGATAAGGCTGAGGAAGAGTTTAAACTGGTGTTTGGGAAGGCATTCTAGAGAGCATAGCTACCAGAGACTTTAGACACTGACTCAGTGTGCCTCCCGGAAGAGCCCTTTCCCCGCCAGCCACAGGTTCTACACCTCCCTGGCAGTCATTTCCCAGGAAGAATAATCTGACTATGCTCCAGTGAGTGTGACCCTTGCTGTTTACCTGGCAGGAGAGCGAGAAACCTGTTCCTCAGTTTTAATTTAGCAGACTTAAATAAATGCATTCTTGGCTGAGAGTCAGGATCATGGTGTGCTGGTAGAAAATCATGGTAGAGAGACTTGGCAAGAGATGCTGCACAGATTCGTCTAGACTCTATTTAGAGCCCTGCACACGATGGAGGGTGATAGATTGCCAGGGCCTCGTCTAGCTACCAGGAGTCTATATTTGCCTCTGAACTAGAACACTTAAAACAATGCTCAAAATATACCAAACTGTCCCTGTGCTGAGTCACACACACACACACACACACACACACACACACACACACACAAACTCACACATAAACTCACACATGCACACACATACAAACATGCACACGTGAACACACAAACATACACACTCACATACATATATACATTCACACATACACACACATATACTCACACACACATGTACACACAAATGCATGCACACATACACACATACACACATGCATGCATGCACACACCTAGAAAAGCAAAAGTTTCCCAAACATGGCTACAAAGTCAGACTTTTGAATGCATCTGATATTGGTTAAGAAACTGTTGTCTCATATTAAGAGAAGACTAATTCCTGTTAGTTTATAGTCAATAGAAAAAAAATCTCTTTCTCAATTCTTAACAGATGGCATGAACAGATAGATAATCATCATGAACAAGTGTGATTAAACAGATAACTCAAGATGCAATTATCATAGGGTCTATCAACATTGATGTTTCAATGGATAGGTATACCATTTGCCAGCTATGTGATTATCCATGTTATAAACACTCTATGGAAATTCAAGCATTTTCCAGTAGAAAAAGGAAAAAAGGGGACAGTTTGGCTGTTAACTGAACATTTGCATAGACTGAATAATTACGGTTGTTAGGAAATAAGTGCTACAGTAAAATACATGAGGAAACTTGAGCTACGGAGAGCCAAGCACAGTCAGCCTTCACTGGACAACTGGTAGGTGTGTCTTGACTATCTTGAATGGCAATCTAGTTTCTCATGGTGGTTACCCCATTGGAACATAATACCTCATAATTGCTTACTTCATATGAGGGTTGTTTCCCCCTTTTGTTTTTCAGAGAAAGTCCTATAATTCAATAATTAGCTTGATATGGACCATTATCTCCCTGAGCTCTACGGGCATCCAGCCCTTCCTGAATCCCATCAAAGAGGTCTCTGGAGTGATTAAGTAGGGATGGAGGAGATTTCAAACTGAGCTTGAGTTTCAGTTTAATTTCTTGGACTTGAACTATCATACAATACTTTCTTCAGTAGATTTTTATGTCCCACGTACAGGAAAGTATCTGCTATCTTCTCACTCGCAGGAAGGTGCAGAGTGAAAGGAACAATTAAGCTCACTGACTTCGTCTAAATATGTGTAAATTTCTCAGCGTGGTTGCAGGACTTACCCATAGCTTCTGAAAGTACTTTGAAATTTTGCTTTATCTATTTTAGTTGTATGTTATTGTAATCAGACAGGCTTAGTGACTTTTTCCCTCTAACTTGAACTCCAAGGTATATCCCAGCCCTCTCCTGCTCCCTTTATGGCCGGGTGACTGTCTGAGGAAGGAGGTGAACACTTTCCATTCCCTAGGTCTTTTGGGCACTGGTGAACCACAGAAGGGTAGGCCCTGGCTAGCTGGTCTGTTCCATGCATAGGTCTTTTGCCATGGTATATTTCAAGATGTCTTTTCACCTTCTTTTCAGAGGCACAGGAAGATTTTTCTCCAATATTCACTGTGAAATCTAGTCAAGATTGGATTGACTTGGATGTAAAATTAGGTGTGGGGTGTGTCCATGTCTTGGTCCCTTGGAGTTGTTTTTAGCCCCCTGGCTTGCCTGCACTGTGGCTTCAGCATCATCATGGTGACAATGGCCCTGAAGCAGGTTTTGCTCTCAGCCTGCTCTGGCATGCCAAGGGTGAATTTTCTTTTTCTTTTGCTCAATTGGACATTCTGTCATTTATGAAGTATCAGTTTAAATTTCTGATAATACCTTCCACCTTGAATTTTGCTTTATTTTGTATTTAAGTAGTTGCAGTATTTTCCTTTTGGTTAGTATATATTTCCCCCAGTGTCTCACCCTGGATCTTTCTATTTCTTATGCTTTGGGTGTTTTCTCCTATTGTATGAATGTACTTTGTTTTCTAAACCCAGACTTGTGATCTTTGACTTTTAATTAAAAATTTGGTTCATGTTTTGTAGCTGTTGATATTTGAGATTTGCTATCTTTGGATGGAAAATCCTTTTTCTTCTTCTATTCCTTACTCTGACCTTAATTTGGTGGCTGCTCTGATGATCTATATCTATATAGCAAACCACCCCAAACATAATGACTTCAAACCAGCATGAGAGTTTGGTAATGATTTAGTAAGTCAGAAACTCAAGACCTTGGCAAGGCAGCTCATCTCCCTCCTGTGAGATCAGCATCTAAAACAGTTCCTGTCCTCATGTATCTGTATCCCGGTCATCGTCGATTAGTTGGTCTCTCCCTAAACCCTGCTTCCTCACTCTTTCTCTCCTTTCCTCTGTTTCTCCCTCCCTCCCCCCACATCGACACCCTCAAATCTCATGTCTCATTCTGTACACTCAGCCTGTGCATCGTACTGCATAGCTGTTGGGGGCATACATGTGGCATATGCATCGTACTGCATAGCTGTTGGAGGCATGCATGTGGCATGTGCATGGTACTGCATAGCTGTTGGGGGCATGCATGTGGCATGTGCATGGTACTGCATAGCTGTTGGGGGCATACATGTGGCGTATGCTGTATACATGAAGGTTACTTTCTAAACAGCAGAGCTGACAAACATAAGGCTAGTTCACTTGTGACACAGAAGTGTCACATAAACATTCTGTCTTATGCCACCATCTAAAGTAGTCATGGGCGACTCAGGTTTAAAGGAATGGAGAAACCATGACAGTGAAGAGTCAAGACCACAAAATAAAAACATGTTGTATAAATCATGTGGGAAGATATTGCTATGACCATGCCTGAAAAACACAAGCTGCTACACACACACACACACACACACACACACACACACACACGCGCATAGAGAGAGAGAGAGAGAGACAGACAGACAGACAGACAGACAGACAGACAGAGACAGAGACAGACAGAGACAGACAGAGACAGAGACAGAGAGACAGAGAAACAGAGAGAGGGGGAGGAAGAGAGAGAAGAGAAAAGAAAAAGAGGAATTTTTCTTGTACTTTGTTTTTCTTGCTCATTTGTTTTATTTGCTAAGAAATGAAAAATGCATATTGGATTATTAGGCTTCAGAGAAAATATTCTTTTTGCCTATTTCTGGTTGATGAAAAGACACAGGAACATTATAAATGTCTCCATTCTCAGATATCTACTCTTTGTCATGGATTTTAATTTTACATATGATTCAAAACATATCAGAATTCATTACAAAGTTTTGTATGGCTAGTGTTCACTAAGATTTTCCTATACTATTCTGTTTGCTTTTCTGTTCACTCCTTCCTGTGTCTTCAATCTCTCTTCTGGAATCATGGCCACTTTACGTCCTTTAATGTTTCTGTGTCTACTTGTAAGAAAATCTGCTATCCTCACCCCCAAATGATTCTATCTCATCCTTGAAATTTTTTTCTGAAGGTGAATTTCTATTTCACAGTTATTTCATTTGAAGCAATTACTCTATTATATTTAGATTTTTGTATTGTGGAGAATGAGTCATTTTTAATCTAGTAGTCTCTTTTTTGAATAATTAGTCTCTGCCTTATGCAGTTTATGCTCACACTTTTTCTTTCCAATTTGTTTACGTGCTCTCACATTCATTACCATTCACCTTGTGACTGTTGCTGATTCTTTTCCTTGGCATGTCTTAGCTTCTCATAGATGTTTCCAGATTCCACATGGGTCTTTCTAACTTCTTTCTCTTTAAATTTTTAGTCTATGTTCCTGGCTGATTTTTTGACCATATATTCGTTGTTGCATGTTTTAATATAGAAATAGTGATATATGCCTATATATATGTATATACATGTGTATATATATTATATATGCTTGTCTCTGGTAGTCAACATGGTGGTTTGGGCTATTCCAAACCATCATAATCCTAACACAGACGGCAAGTGAAGTTAGTTCAAGAGAGCATCATATTGTTCCAACTCACATTTATCCCTAAAGGATGACTGCAGGGATTCCAGCCACAGCTGTGGATGTTCATCAGGACTCCTCTTTCATAGTGGGTCCTGGGGTCCAGTTTTATCCCCTCAGTGGAGTTGATGAAGTGTCTACTTAGCTCTTAGTTACTGGAATGAATCTGAGGACAAAGACACAGAATGAAGTCAGCCTTAGTCGACTTTCCCCCTAGAAGCACTGACAAGTTCCTCACTTTCTTTTAGTTCCCTTGTTCTCTCAGTGTTTCTTGGTACTTACATATCAACAGGCCCACCATTAGCAGAAGAATCTTGTTCTCACAATGCTGAGAATTAAAAAATAAAATTTGAACTCACTTTCTCCTCATTTGATATGACTTGATTAAAAGCAAAAGTTAACAATAACAATAAATGTTGCAGTTTCACATCATGAGGCTTACCTTAAAACAAAAAGAAACTGAAGATAATCAAAGTGTGTTGTAGAAGGAACTGACTGGCCCCTGTAAGTTACCATACCATTTTCAACCACTTCAAGCAACACCTTCCAATTTAGGTGACCAGAAAAAAGCATATTTAAAGTTGAAATGGACGTTTATGCTTGCATATAGTATGAAACCAGTCAGCTTTCCAACTAATGAGAAGCAAAGTCAGTACCGCATGTGGGGAGACTATGGTGGGTAATGTTTATGGTTCTTAAAACCAAGTGCATGTCTTATCTGAGGAGCGTAGCTCATCTCTGCATCCTTTACAATACATTAAACAACTATACCTTGGCCATCAGACAGTAGGCATGATCACAAAGGTGAGCAGGTCATAACCTTCAGACAATGAAAAGTTGTTGTTTTCATAAAGTTGTCATCCTATCGGATACCAATCTATAAATACAAAACCAATATATTGCAAAGCTACGGTACGAGGGGAGATGCAAGCGTGGTGCTGAGAAATAGGCAAGTGACACGCTGAGACAAAAAGAAATTGTATCAAAAGATCGGTGGGCACTTGAACATTGGGCTACGGTAAGAGACGCTGAGAAGCAAGATAGCATTAAGGTTGGTTAGTAAAGTACACAGGCACAGGCAACCTTCCATTCAAGAAATTAAGTCCAAAAAGGAAGAGTTAAAAGTTATTGGGAAGAAATGGATCCTTGAGATCTTGAATAACGATTTTCTAACAAGACTAAAAATGACACAAAAACCAAAGTTCATAGATCTGACTGCACCAATGCTGAGGAGTCCGAACAGCACAATGGATTGGGGTGAAGTTACCAGATGAGTAACCTATGGGAAAAAGACGTCTACAACATTTCCCAACTGCAAAGGCTAACACTCAGTGCACACACACAAGAAATGTCTCGTTCTGACCTCTGCTCAAACACTACCAACTGCAGAGGACTTTCTGTCCAAAGTATCACTCAAGTTTTAATCTCTAGCTCCTTAATGTAACTTTTATTATAACACCTATCAAAATGTATTATTACATAATATAATTATCTGCTCATTTTCTTTCTCCCAATAAGGTGAAAGAGAGAACTCCCCCCTTGTTTCATTCACTCACTGCACTGCCTTAGCACGTGTCGTGGTATCTGACTCATAGCAGATGCTCATGACATCTATTAGATGAATGAACGGACTTCTGAGAACGAACACGGGTGGGAACAGAATCCCGTGGGAAAACAGGAAGGGACCCATGTAGGTACTTCCGAAACTGATTTTGAGTTTTTGTTTGTCTGCAGGAGAGATGGGAAACAGATCCTTAAAAATAAAGCTTATGGTTTGGATCTGAAATGTTCCCCAAAGATTGATTTTGTTAAGCTTGTTTTCCCATGTAACAATGGCCAGAGAAAGGACATTGTGAAGTGACTGGGTCCTGAGTGTTCATGTGTTAACTGTTTGTCACAGAAAGCACTATAGATGCTCCGCCTCCCCTCATGACTGGCAGCAATGGAACCATCCAAACATGCCCCTAGACCCCAAAATTATGGTCAGAATTCAGCTCCTCCTATTAGTTGTTTTCTCAGGTGTTTGTCACAGCAACAGAGAACTAGCAATCCTTAAAAGCAAGCATAAAAAAAAATCCATATAAATTAAAACCACGGGGAGAAAAAGATATGTATCCCAGGAACATTTTCTTTAAAGGAGTCATGGGCCTTCAATGTTAGCTAGGAACAAGGAGGAGCCAATGGAGAGTGGAGAGCTGAGAGTCCCTGCCAGGAGGCCTCGGAATTGGTTTATTTAATAGCTTTAGAGGAGAGCTGTACATTTCTTGTGGTTCTTTTCTAACTTGTGAAAAGTAGCAATTGTTTTCAGCCATGTCCCTGCCTCACTAGTTCAATAACATAGGAATTGTACACTAATTTGAAAGAGAAGTTAGGAATTAGCTGCAAATTACTTTGATTTAGAAAGAAACGCTTGTGTTTAGGTTATTGTTACCTGCCGTGAGGATTCTAATTCTCCTGTGGGCCCATTCAATCTCTAATTGAGAAGTATAAGCATTGCATAAAAGAAGTGTATGCTATGGAAAGCCCCAGTGACCACTCTGGGAAAGTGCAGAGAGATGGGTGACTTCAGTCACAGCAGTGTCTTAACTAGCATAGGCCTGTATTTACTCGGAAGAGAACATGGCCATATAGCCAGGGCTGTGCAATATATGATCTGTGGCCAACTTGGCGGCCATGTTTCTCCTAGGGAGTCATTAAATGAACACCAGCAAGCCCAGGTCAACCTTCTAGCTACCTTCTCTAGGAACCAGTCACATTCCCATATAATTTCTATTATGATTTCAATGATGGGGGAGGGGAACCATTAACAAGAAAGAAACCAGAATGTTTAAGTTTGCTAAAATCCATGAACACACGCCATCAAAAATATGGAGTTTTGTTTACTAAATTATCTGCTGGCTATCCTAGGACATAGGGGTTAATGGATGATAAATTCTGCTACATTTCCTAAATTATCAAAAAGGAAGGCTTATTATGAGAAGACAGCAACAACGTTCTTTTGTTGGGGAGAGAGTCAGCTTGACATTTTTAACAGCAATTTATAAGGCCTCAGATTCGGCAGTAGCCCATTCAGAAAGAAGAGGCAGAGCATGGGGATGGATTGTCTTTCTTCAGTGTTGGCATGGAAGATCCATTTTGAAACCATCCACTCCTCAGAGCTCCCCCTGGCTCCTCAAAAGGCTCTCATGCAGAGGATGGGTTGAAGCTGGAGAAGGTGCTGATCTGCCAGTCACTGTGCAGAGTGAAGCCCCCTCCCATTCCTCTGTTTTTCATCTCATAGCTCACACTGTTTCCTTTGATTCTCCAAATCCCATGACTTGCACAGACACGGCTTGCCAACTGGCACTAGACTAACAGTAAACTAAGGTTTGACATCATCTGGCCAAACACGGAGCCAAAGAAATGAATCTGCCTGATATATGTACATCCTGGCTTACTTTGGAACACCCTTCCTCAGCTCATAGAAGGTCAGTTGTGCCTTTCCACATCAAATCCCAAAATACACACCACCCGCCAAAGGTGCATGTTTTACAAATGGTAAGAAAGGCAAGGGAACCTTGCTGTGTCAAATGTACTCGGAACAGTCTGATGGAGGAAGATGTGTGTCCCACGTTACGTTCAGAGCATGTTGAGAGCATAGTACCTCCAGAATTTCCATTATAGACTGTGTGACTCCACCTGGTTATAATTTGTATGTTACCAGAAGAGTCTGTGGAATGGTCTCCCCTTAGGAGACATTACCTCATCCATCTTCTCATGGTCCCCTGGGAGATCTGAGAGAATCAGACCTGCTGGGGAAGAGAAAGCAAAAACTAAATTTCTAGTTGCTCAGCTGAGAGCAGTTCATGAAAGGACATGGCAGGACCCCTGAGTCTATGACCAAGACCCCTACACCTCTGAAACTACCCGAAGCCAGAGCCTTCCTGCCTGTATAGCCCTGGCTGTCCCACACTGAGGATCAAAGGCACCTCCTGGTTCAGGCTCCGTGCTCTTTGTAACCCTTTACAGTAGCAATTCTCAGCTGGAGCATTGACCAACACTTTCAAGATGTTATCAGATATTCTGACTATCAGATATTTACACTATGATTCATAACAGTAGCAAACTTACCATTATGAAGTAGCAATGAAAATGATGTTATGGTTGAAGGTTCACCACAACATGAGGAACTGTATATATTGAAGGACATGTATACATTACAGCATTAGGAAGGTAAAGAACCACTTGCTCTACAGTTTTCCCAACTCCCAATTGTATTTTCGAACTGGGCCTAAATGCACCAACTATTGAATTTAGTTCTAGAAACATTTTTATGGTGACTAGGGTCTTTGTTCAAATTACAACATTTTAAAACAAGTTCTCTGTTAGTGATTTTTGCAGTCTGGTTGTCCAGCCTGCTTTCCCCCTCTCCCCTTCTGCTCTGAGACCAGGGGAAAAGATCCCAATGCCTAGGTTTTAAATTACAATGATGATGGTGTGCTCCTCTTAAATGAAGAACTGATTTCACACTTAGAGAAGATGCATTCCTTGAGACTGAGGAAAGTTTTCGTAATAAATGACTCAAAAATAAAAGCTCCGCGTACACAAAAGGGACATGCCGCTGAGAAACAATCGGGAAACAGAACCCTTTGCAATTGTTATAGATTCAAAGGGGTAACATAGGAAACCTAGGAGCACTGTAGGTGAGGGAATTGGGGTGCAGAGAGATGAAATAACTCACAGCACACAGCTGGGTGTCTGAGCTGCGTGCTCTAGCCAATGTAGAATTTTAAATCACCTCTAAGTGTTTCCTTAAAAATAAACGTGATGGGACCTCACACCTACTCAGCTTCGCATCTCAGGCAGCTTCACAGAGCTGTTGATCAGGGAGAACGTGCTGGGGCGTTTTGTGCGTCCTTGGTGGTATCAGCTCAAGCCAAGTTATTCCTTGGTGTAGGCAAGCGAGCAAATCTTGTGGGGAGACAAAAGCCCTCATCACGCGGAGCATCTGAGTAGAAATCAATTTGTTCCTGCAGCTGCTTCGAGCTGCCTCGACCTCGGAGTACACGGATAATCCCCACGCAGGCGTGCTCTTCAGGGCTGAGCTTTGGAAAAGCTGGGTAGGATAGAATCAAGCCCTTGTCACTAGACGGGCAGCTCGCATGCTGCTTCTCAACAAGGGGAGGGCGGAGGGACTGTGCTCTTCGCCCGGAAGGGCTTTGAACTAGAGGGGCTGCATTTGGAACTCAAGGTCATCTCTACTCTCCCTCCGTGCTTTCTGACACTTTTCTTCGGTTGTGCCTAGGATAAAAAAAAAAAAAAAAAA
>JADRCD010237236.1:0-12923 GCA_019843815.1 Montemys delectorum | reverse complement strand
CCCCCCCCCCCCCCCCCGCTTCTAACAGTTTGAATCAAGCTAACATACTTTGTGGTCACTACATTACAGAAATATTACCTGAGACACCGTAAGTTCCTTCAGGAATAGGCTTCCTAGAAATAGGTCTGTCTTACTGCGACAGTTAGCAGTATGAGCTGTTCATTGTCACCTGAACATTCATCATCTCCGCCTTTATACTTTTATCCACTCTTTCTTCTTGACTCCACCTCCCTCCTCTTCTCCCTCCCCTCCCTTTCCCTTCCTTCCTTTTCCCCTCCTGCTTCCCTCACCTCTCTTTCTTTCTTGCCCCCCATCTCTCCCCTCCTCATCTTTCTCCTCTCCTGTGTCCTAGACCTGCTGGTGACCCTCACATTGCTTTATTCTGTCACTGGCACGGCTGAAGGCAGCTCTTGGTCTCTACACCAGTGCAGTCAGATGGTCCTCAACAGAGAATGATTCTTTGTTCAAACACAGGGACTACTCAAGGATGATTTATTAGCTTCCTGTTGCTGCTACAGAAAATGACCAGAGGATGTGAGGACTATTTACCTGTGACATCCGACACCCCATTGATCTAGCTGCTGAGGTGACTGATTAGGCAGGTGGCACCTTCCTTACCACTTCATACATGTCCCTCCCAATTGCCACCTTGTCCAAGCAGCTGATACTCCCTGGTAGAAGAAGCTGTTCTTTAGTCAGACTGCGTGGATAGCTTGCACACTCTCCTGTTTGAACATCCAAGCAAGCTCCAAGGGTCCATTTGTAGGGGAAATTAGGGTAGTAAAGCTTCCAGGGATTAAAAGGGAGTATGAGAATAACAGCAACAGGGAAGAACATACACACATGCACATACACACACACACACACACACACACACATGCACACACACAGAGAAAAAAAAGAGATAGAGACAGACATACAGACAGACAGACACACACACAGAGACAGAGACAGAGAAAGACAGAGACAGACCATACATACACACACACACACACACACACACACACACACACACACACACGCAGGAAAAGATAGATAGACACACACAGAGAGACAGACAGACACACAGACACACACACACACATACACACACACTGAATTGTCATAAACTTGATGACTCAAAGCAATACAAACACATTTCTTTTTTCAGTTTTATGGTTTGACCCTAAGGCTTGGTGCATGCTAGGCAAGCACTCTACCATTGAGCGGTGTCCCTAGTCCCCCTTTACACTCTTTACTTTGAGCCAGAGGTTCAATGTGTTGCCAAGGTTGGTCTTGAACTCATTCTGTAGTCCAGGCTAGCCTTGAACTTACCATTCTTCTACTTTAGCCTTCACAGTAGCTGGGATTATAAGCCTATGCCTCTTGGCCCAGTTTATGAACATATTATTGCTAGATGTTTAAATCCTAAAAGTGAAGTAGCAGTTCAACCCACACAATGTATTTTCTCACTATTTTCCAATGTATTCTCCTGGGTTGCCTGCAGTCCTTGGCTCATGGCCCCGTCATCATGGTAAGAGCCAGTTCAGGGAGGCATAGTCAGATCTTTCTCTTTGTTTTCTGCTTCCATTGCTGGTTCTCCTCTGGCTCCACCCCTAAGGACCATTGCTATTGCCTTGGGCCTCCAGGATAATTCAGAAGGAGCTCTACCTCAAACTCCATAGTTAGCATCTGGGAAGCTCACACAGATATCTTCTGGGGTACACTTTTCTTTCTATTACAGCTATGGAGCCAGTGAGCCTCAAAACAAGTTGCTGATTAGATCCTTCCTTCAGAGAACAGGCAGCCATAGACTGAGAAGGAGCTCTGTGTAGAGACAGAATTACAGTGACTTCTAGTGATGTTTCCTAGAGGGGCAGGCTGTCAAGTAGCATGGGCAAGATGAACTTCTAGATGCACTACACTCCTTGCTAGGGGCCCAGCCCTGGTGTTTGCTAGCCTGTGGGTGTCTTTGCTTAATTATAAGCAAACCTCTGTTTGCTTAGCCATAAAATGGGAATACTGAGCCATAGAATTAAATAAAGTTATGCATCTAATATACTATACCTGCCTGGCTCATAGTTGATGGTTCAGCCAAGTTTAATTCTTTTACTGCCTTCCTTAGTGGTTAGTTAGACTAAAGGTCAAGAAAGTAATTACAGTGTGGTCAAAGTAATTAGGCTAAGAGTAATTAAGTGGGTGTGAGGCAACGGGATCCTGGTCTAAACTCAGAGGATATTCCTAAACAGTTCAATGTAAAAAAGCGAAATTGACTTTTTCTCTTCTGGCTTTAGTGTAATTGCATTTTATGTCTCTAAACTGAATAATGTGTTAGGAGACCCAAGCTGCACGCCTGTGGTTGGAGAACTCTAGGAAGCATGTGGAGTTTCTATCATCCCAAATCTGACAGAAACACATGAACTAAGGAACCGGTGAGGTTTTAGGTTCGGGAGCAGCCACCCAACAAAGTCTGGCAGAGGCCAGCCTGCTTTCCAGTGTCCGCTTCCGCTCAACCTCTTTCCATAGTGCCTTCTGAGATACACAGCTTCTGTGTTGGCCACAGAAAAAAGAAAGCCTTTTTTACGTAAAATTGTTGTAAGGTTTACTTGTTTAATAATGTTGTGTGTTCACCAGTGCGTGCACATGTGTGTGTGTGTTGTGTGTGTGTGTGTTGTGTGTGTGTGTGAGTGTGTGTGTGTGTGTGTGTGTGTGTGTGTGGGCACGCACACGCATATATAGTATGTGCATATGAGTGCAGGTGACCTTGGAGACCAGGAGAGGGCAGCAGATTGATTCTCTGGGGCTTGAGCTGCAAGTGGTTGTGAGGGCCTGGTGTGGGTGCTGGGGACAGAACCCAGGACCTCTGGAAGAATGTTATGTGCTTTTAACCACTGAGCCATCTCTCTGACCCAGTTTCCATCTTCTCGGTCTGTTTTTGCCCTCTGAGTTTACATTTCCTCCAGACGAATCCACCCTGAGTCTTCTCTCAGTCACAATTCCAACATTTCTTCAACTATTCCTTATAGCGCCCCTCTCCTTCCAATGTTTCCCAGTTTCTTAGATGTCTTCCCCCTTTTGTTCTCAAGTTAGCACTGTCTTCCCAAAATGGATCACTCAGAGCCAGATAACCTTCCAGACATGCTGGCGTTGGCTCCCCGTATGCCTCAGCACGTTTGTCTGTCTTAGCTGACATCTTTCTGCCAATCACCCCAAGCAAGAAGCCAGAGCACACCACGAGAAGATTTTTGGTGCACTTCACTCTATGGAGTCCCCACGAATGGAGGTCAACAATGCATGCAAGGTGGACCAATACATGTGTGCTGTTAACAAAGAATCCTTCATCACCTGTCCTTTCATGTGCTTGCTTTAGCAGAACATCCTTTCCCCTGTGTCTGCTTCAGTGAAATGTTCCTTCACGAGTCTGCCTTAGCCTTTCACCTGTGTCCACTTTAACAAAACGTTCCGACAAAAGCCTGCTTTAGCAAAACATCTTCACTTGTGTCCACCTCTCTCTCTCTCTCTCTCTCTCTCTCTCTCTCTCTCTCTCTCTCTCTCTGACACACACACACACACACACACACACACACACACACACACACACTTACAAACACAGCCTGCTGAGTATATTTAGTACTGTTCATATGTGTCTGGGCTGACCTCTTGGGATTGGTTAACCTGTCAAAGAGCTGCTCCCTAGAGAAGGCTGATTCCTCCTCTGTCAGCAACCTCAGCAACCATTAATTAATTGCCTGTAGCTCTTCACCATTATATATACATATATATATGTATGTATAATCATATTTTTTAATCCACTAAACCCAATTAGTGCTACCCATATGTTCATGGGTGGGCTCATCCCTTGGAGTATGGACAACTACTCTCAAAGAAAATTGACTTTCCTTCCTCCAACATCCATTAGCTACAAGTAGCTCCTCAACTAGAAACGGAGTCTCGATGGCCACTCTCCCATCCATCCACCCATCAACAGTTTGTAGTTGCCCATTTTCCTTTGTCATCTTTGTTCATATGCTTATACAGATTTCTTCATCTTTATCCAGGCAACTTTTCATATCCTAGTTTTAAAGGCCAAGAGGTTAATATTTTCCCAAATGGTCTTTTATAATTACTCTTTAAAATAGCTGCACTGAATTCCATAGTAAGGTAAACCATATTTGCTCAACAGTCCCCCATCTCAGACATGAAGCCTGTGCTTTGTGCATAAGATGTTTTTCTTAGGACGATTTTTGACACAATCCTTGAAATTAAATCAATTTTTGAACCCAAATCAAAAAATCCACATTTCTCAATTTAAAATGCTCTCCATTCTCAGCTCTTTTCTAGCTTAGACTTCTTTGGAACCTCAAACATCACTGTGATGGTTTGAATATGCTTGACTCAGGGAGTATTAAAAGGTGTAGTTGGAATAGGTGTGACTTTGTTGGTAGAAGTGTGTCATTGTGGGTGTTAAGACCCTCATCCTAGCTCCCTGGAAGTCAGTATTCTCCTGTTTGCCTTTGGAATAAGATGTAGAACTCTCAGCTCTTTCTATACAATGCCTGCCTGGATGCTGCCATGCTCCTGCCTTGATGATAATGGACTGAACCTCTGAACTTGTAAGCCAGCTACAATTAAATGTTGTCCCTATAAGAGTTGCCTTGGTCATGGTGTCTGTTCACAGCAGTAAAACCCTAACTAAGACAATCGCCTTTCATTTCAGAACAAATAGAATAGAAGAATGAAACAAGTTTTGGAGATTCCACTAGTTCCTGCATGGTGTTCATACTCTCAACCCCAATTACCTCCATGAGCAGCATCCTAGGAGCACCTTTTTTGAAGGCTGTTAGGGAAGCCTTCCCCATGCCCCAAATGCTGGCTGATGGCTGCAGTTAGTGGAGGCCACGAAGTTTAAGTTCCCTGGGGACAGACTGTGTGTCAGTTTCACTTACTACAGTGCCAGCTTAGTCATTGGAGGCTCTCAGAGAATATTTATTAGTAGAAGGAATGAAAGAATATAATTAAAGATAAGGCTTAACAATTTAAATCAGCCTGGGGGAGATACCACTTCATTCACACTAATGAGTAAATTACTGGTATTAGTTATTTCCCTGGGAACAGGTTTTACTAGAAGGAACAGTCAGTGGGAAGCACTTTGCTTCTGTTTGAGAGAAGAAAGTGATGGGTTTGAGACACCTAAAATAGGTACATTAGAATTTTGCCTAGGGCCAACCTTGTACTTTTAAAACCCAGGCTATTAATGCTATAACTAACCACAGACTTAGAGCCTGTAAGACGTACATAGTCTGTACTTTAAAATGTGGAGAACGCTCTTGTAGCCTGCTAAGACTTCTGACTAGTCTGTTTAATGTGTGTCATAGCTATCTACTCACAGAACTCAGCTCTGATGTTGCTACTGAAGGATGAATGTTTGAACTCTTATCCCACAAATATAAGATGGTGTAAAATCTGTATAGAACCCACACACATCTTCCTGAATATTTAAATTTGCCTCTGAATTACTTGTAATGCCTAATACAGTACAAATGTTGCATAATTAGTTGTTGTACAGTGTTGTTTGGAGGAATAACATAAACATCTGTAAATATTTAGTACAGGTACATTTTTTTCAAACACTTTTGGCCCAGGATTAGTTGAACCCACAAAGACAAAACTCACACATACAGAAGGCTCACTGAATACTGTGTTCTATTGCTTCCTTGCTAGCAGGGAACCAGGGTATGATGTATTTTTTTCCCAGCATTCTTGACTCAAGTCAGGGCCTGACATAGATGGAAAGGACTGTGGAGGTAACCAACTCTCTAAGTTTGCCTGGAGTTCTTCTAGCTCCATACAGGGATCCCCGTGTTGCAGGAACACACCAGTACTGTTTAGTCAGGGTAGAGGCAATTGATTACCCATTCCAGGAACTGTCAACCATCTTGTTATAGTCTTTAAGAATTAGACAGTGTAGTCCCCAGGTGCCTGGACCTCTCCCAGTTTGCTAACCAGGGTCCTTGGTGGTAGTCAGCAAGGTAAGAGGAGGTTGTCCTCCCTACTTGCTGTCCTGGAAATATCAGCACTGTATGGTGTGACCCAGAAGAATCTGTGCTGGAAGAATTCTGTTCAGAGCCCCTTTATGAGCTGTCAATACATGCAAGAAACTTTGGGAGCTTAAATAATTATTCCTAGAAAATCATCTTTAAATGTAAGTGCCACAGTAGTCTAGCTCATGAACACTGTCATTCCGATTTGTAAGACAATGTTTGTCAAGCCATCACTTAGAGCAGCATCCTTGGATAAGAGGGCAGCAGAGCAGGGTGCTGAAACAGGCTAGAGCAGTAAGGCTTTGTCTGAGAGTGGTGGTCCAGCAGGCACCCCTGTGGAACATCTGCCCAGCCATGGCAGCCAGAGGGCCTGGGTCCTTGGGTAGAGAGTGGAAAGTGCCAGTTCTTTATAATCCAACCTATGGCTTGACTCACTTTCCCTTAGGTCCCAGCACAGATACTCTCACTACACCGCCAGCTTTGACTCAGATGTTGAACAGTTGCTCAGTGGCTTTACCATGGCATCTGACTATTAGGCGACCACCGAGCTGAGTGGCTGAAAGCATCTCCTAGTGATGAGGCTGTGACTTCACCTAGTCTGTGGTGCTGCTGTTGTCTCCTCCCTCATGATTTTGCTACTATGGGTCAGATATCTTTCACTCACCGGATGACCATGGCTCTCTCCATATCCAACTGTATAGACATCTTATACAATACCCACTTTATAGACATCTTATACAATACCCACTTCACGTCACATGGTGGAGCAGAAGTTAAACTAAAAATAGTAAAGGCTCAGGACCTTCCATTCCTAGAGCAGTTGCAAGTGTTCCAGCGTTTTACAAAGTCTCCATCTCTCCTTCCATCCTTTCTTATTTAGCTAGACTTTTCTCAGGCACAAATATTTACAATAAATGGAAAAAAGGAATTTATTGCTTGGGTTTTCTTATTTTCTCTTCTCTTTCCTTTTCCTTAAAAAAATTGATAGCTAACATTTTCATAGTATCTTTTCTCATATTTTTCTCTTATAAGTTTAAGGAATGCGTAGTACTATGTGTTAAATAAATCCACTATTTTACTGAGGATGATTAAAAATCAGGGCTTGGAGGATGAGATTAAATGTTTGGGGCAATAAAAGACATCAGAATTTTGAACTGAGGCCCTTTATTTATTTAGGGGGAGGGGCCCAGAAATAAAATCTAAAATATGGTTTAAAATGGAACAGAGGTCCCCAGTATGTTCTGGCAAGTTTTATCCTCATCTTTATTCTGGTCTGAAGATGAGGCTAAGAAGATCAAAAGTCGCAGTGTCCGTGAGTGGAAGGACTGTGATCTGTCCACACCAGGGCTGATGTGGACCAGGAATAAGAGTGCATCAGAGCAGCTCTTCAGCATCTACTCCCTGGGCCTGAGCCCTGGGCTGGAGAAGTGAGCTTAAAGCCTTCTCATCTCATAAAAGGGGCTTAACTTACTTTCGTATGCCAGAGACACAACCCTGTAAAACACAGCTATTATCACTGGTTCACAGATGCTAGGCCATTTCCCAAAGTTAATAGTGCATTTGACTCTTTTTCTTTCTCTTAGCTCCAAAGAATCAAAGCCCTGTTGATTTTTTTTTTTCCTTCCATAGGTTACCCACCCAGTTCCAGGCCTGACCACTTCCTGCAGTAGGTTCTGTCTTCAGCCTGCCCCTGCTTCAGTGTTCGTAGATACACGTGACTGCTAGGGTTCAGTGTAAATTCGTCATCAAAACAAAACAAAACAAAAAACAAAAAACAAAAAACAAAAAACAAAAAAACCAGCTTTAGCTTCTTGGTGTAGTTTGGGTATTGATTGATGATCCCTCCACCAAAGATCAATCTGTTAAACACTTGATCCTCAGGGTGGTCCCATTGAGAGAAAATGGGACCTACAGTCCTTAAGTTGCTGGGGGTCATGCCCTTGGAGGAGACCTTTATCTCCTTGCTTCCTGGCCACAAGATAAGCAGTCGGCTCTCCTATACACTACCCACCTTTGGATCTCACCCCTCAACAGTGGCTCCAAGCAACAACCAGTCCACCTGATCTTGAACTGGAAGCTTCTACCGTCACGAGCTAGCATGAACCTTTTCTCTTTATAATTACCTCAGGTATTTTGTTATAGCCAATGAAAGTACTCATTAAAATAAATGCAAGAACATCTTCTTCCTCCTATACTGTGATGCTTCCTTCTGATGGTTGAGGTAGTCTTTGACGTCTCCTCAGCCTTATTTCCTTACCAGACTCTTGGTACTTTAAGCAGCATGTACACTTCACCTTGTTTCCCTGCTTGAACCCCTCCCCCTTCATATTTACTTCAGTCTGGATTTGTTGCTTAGACATCGTCTTTCTGTGAAAAGCCACACACGGGGTCCCCAGCAGCCCTCATCTACTCACTGCACAGAGCCAGGAGACTTCCCTTTCTGCTTATGTGATTGCTTCATGCTTGAACTTTTCATAAAGTTTCCCATTTTTCATGCTTTCCCATTTGTGAAGGCAGCTGAAAGGCAAAACCGTGTTTTTCACCATCTGAGGCAGTGGGATAATATCTTGAAATATGAATCTTTGTGCCTTTGTTTTTCTCTTGTCCTTGTAAACAACTTTCCCTCTGTCAGACAGAGGCAAAAAATGGGACGAAGGACACATGCTAGAAATTGTCAATATTCCAGGTTTATTTTAACTTCTAAAATAGTTCTTAGGAGTCAGAAGGGGGGTTGGCAAGGTGACTTAGTGAGTTCAGGTGCTTGCTGACAAGCCTGATGACTTGGGTTTGAGCCTCAGGATCTGCAAGATAGGAGAGAATTAATTCTTATTATTCCCAAACATGTGCACACACAAATGACCTAAAATAATAAGTGAGTGTAATTTTAAAAGAATCTATAAAAACAATAAAATAAAACCCAAAGGGAAACCCTAAGCATTTTGCGACAGTGTGTATAACATGATGAGCAAAGGAGAGAGAACACATTCTCTCTCCTGGAGTTTGTGCCTGTCATCTGAGGCCTACTCCTCCAGGGGAGACTGTGTCTGCCTCCAGATCCTTCTCAATTCTACTAAAACCTTAACATACAGACATACCCTGTGAACATCGCAGTCAGAATCTTTCAAAAAAAAAACTTACTCGAAAGCACCCAAATAGGCTTCATGTCCTGTGATGAGCCCACGGTCCTTATCAAACCTGATCAAAACGATGTGCATCAACAGGGCTTGTGAATGCAGTGGACCAGGATACACAGCACAGCCCCAATCCTTAACAGGGAAGAGACTATTACCCACAGTGTAGAAAAGAAAAGGCCCAGAGCTAAGACTTGAGAAGGTATTTTTCCTTGCAGATTTGCTGTTCTGTAGATAGCCATTTAGCCTCATGTGGATATTGAGCATTCAACACAGGGTGAGTGTTCTGCGAAACTGAATGTCAGTACCCACATGTGGCTGGTGGGTGGCTACTGCAGTGGACAGGTCTCGTGTGATTGTGATAAACAGTACAGTTGCTGACACATTCATGAATGTCTGATGACTAGACTTAGTAAAAGCAATGACTCCTTGCTGACTACTGACCTGAGATACACCCAAAGCCTTTGTTCATATCCTCTTTGTTCTGCTGAGTGTAGGGAAGGTATAAAACAACTTTGTAAGAATTGATTTTTTCCTATGTGCATAACTTTCAAACCATTCACACCACTAAATAACTATCTATTGTGTGTGACATCCGCTGTACTACTTGAATCTGAACAAAGCTTCACCAGCTGCCAACGCTTTAAATTATTCTCCATATAACACTCAAATAGAACTTGAGTAGCATGTCTTTTCTCTCCAGTTTAGTTCAGTGTACTTTTATGTGTTTGTAACTGGATTGCCCCAGGCATTACTAACCTGTAGAAAAGGAGCTTGGGCCATATTGATAGACTGCAGACACTCTTAAGTCTTTCTGGGGTTCCAACCTCAGACCTGAGGGCTGAGGCCAGGTGAGGCTCAGTCCTGCAGCAGGTGCTTATGTGCTTATGTGCCAGGTCTTGAGATATGGCATTTGTTTGGCTCATTCCATTTCATTTTGTTCTAATGAATCCCTTTGCCTACCTTTTACCTCTTCCTTTGGAGATTGAAACTGTTCATTAAGTCAAAAGACTAGATTGGATCAAATTATTAACAAATCCTTGTAGATCCTGTTAGGTGTAACTTCTATTTCTTTTTAAGTCAGCAGCTTTAGAACCCATACTGTCATGATTATTATCTAGACATCTTGCCACATCCCATCTTCCGTGTCTCTCTCCTTCACCTTGACAGCTTGACATCCTATGCATCGCAGTTCATGGGCAAAGAGACCTGTAAGGACCCCCAGTTACAAAGCAACTAGAGCTGAGGACTAGGTCATGCACAGCTGATAATTTGATAATTACAAATTCCTATACTCTAGAGGCTATCTGACCCAAAACAGATGAGAATCACCTGGGATGACTGCTGGCCCCACCCCCGTAGTTATTGATTATCCTGAGATCTTGGGAAGGACACATTTCCAGCAAGTTCCCAGATGATGGTAATTTTGGCCTGGGACATATGCAGAAAACCATTGTGTCTCCCTGTGATACGCTGCCTTCAGGGAGAGGAACTTTGGCTGTGTGTTAGCCCTTCAATGTCACTGCATCTTAGCTTTTACATGGCCCCCAAAACACTACTCAGTGAAGAGCTTTCTTGCCTGAATTCAAGAAGGCAACAAGTTTGAGACAGGAAAATTCTCAAACTGTTCATTTTTAGTTCCAAGGGTGGAATGATCTTGTTTAGGGCGTCTGTGAGAATTTGGGTAGGCTGGTTCATAGGTGGTAGAAATCAGTGAGTCACTGGGGAGTCAGGACATTGAGTAATTTAAGCAAACCTTACTTACAAAGTTGCTGTAAAGCTGGTTAATTAGGTGGAGTTTTGTCTGCGTTGTAGAACCCCGAGGAACAAGTCCACTGTCATGGAGGTTATTATTCTAATTATGTAATATAAAGCACTCGAAAACATGTGTGCGTAAGTAGTCTCCTTTGCTTTTCATTTTTTAGATTAAAATTTCCCAAAAGCCATGAAACATTTACTCCGTTCAATTAATCTATTAAAAAAAAAAAAGCCCTACTTATCATCCAGATGTTTCATACACGGGTCTCTGAAAAGTCAGCTGGACGAAGTGCTTGCTGTCACCAGATGTTTAGCTGTCAGGAGGACACAGCTCTGCTTGAAATGTTCTGGGAACCTGGATTTTTCTCTGTGCCTAATCACTCTTCTGGTCAATAAATTCTACTTTCCATGGAACTAAATGTCAGTGTTGCAAATTTAAACTCCTCTCCTCTTGTTTCTGTCTGGTGTGCAGGGAATGAGCAATACTGTTCATTATCTGTTGGTAATTATTCCTAATTTATTTGAAGGCAGCTAGTCACTCTTTATCTTATTCTTTTTTCATGCAAAATTACCTCCAACCCTTTCTAAAATTTCCCCCATAGATCCCAGTTCCTGTCCCTCTGATTTGCTCATAACTGTGCTCCTGCTACGTAGCCCAGGCTTGCCTCTAAAACTTGATCCCGCTTCCTCAGCCTCCTGAGTGCTGAGATTGTAGGCACCTCCTAGAAACACTAGGCTTTCAGGCACTTCTTTGAAAGCTCAGACCCAAATTGTGGCTTCTGACTTAACTGCCCTTATAACGTGGGTCCCGAGTAGTCAGGGCTCCTTTCTCAGACTCCCCAAGACATCGCTCTGAATCCTGGGTCTTCTGTCCCCCAGCCGCTAAGTCTCTATGAGATGAAGTCACCAGGTTTCACCTCCACATCTCATTAAGGTTGAAGAATTTGCTGATGTGGTATGGATTTCTAACTTTTAATTTCATTTTCAATGTTTTATTATATCTCTTTATTGAAGATGAGCACAATATACCATGGCATGCTTGTGGAGGTCAGAGGGTAATTTGGGGGAACCTGTTCTCTTCTTTCACCAGATGGGTCTTGGGGATCAAATCCAGATCATCAGGTTTGGTGGCAAGTGCCTTAACCCACGGAACCTCCTTGCTGGCTCCTTCTTAATCCTATTTCCAAAATACATTAATTCAAAGATGCTGTCAGGTATAGTTAAGTAAAATAATGTTGGGGGTCAATGAATTCAATACAAACTTGTTTATATTTATTTGTGGTTCACTTTGGATCTGTGATGGAAGTAGGGGTTACTTTTTAATTGTGAGAAGTTGATCCTCTAGGTTATCTCTAAGGAAAACTCAGGATGTGGCTAACAATCAAGTGGGGTCCTTCACCCCGATCTTCATCCGTCTCCCCAGACCCTGATGCCAGGGGTGTTTACCCTCTTTCTTCTGGATAGCAGTTATCTTTTTATTTTTTATTGGATTTGTTAGAGAGGGTCTCATGTGGCCCAGGCTATCCTCGAACTTGGTTGTAGCCAAGGATAGGTTTTACCAGTTCTGATTCTCTGGCTACACATTCTGGGATTACAGGTGTGGAGCACCATGCTTGGTGCGTATGCAGTGCTGGAGATTGAACCCAGGATTTAATGTGTAGTAGGGGAACACTGTGCCAGACAAAGCTCATCGCCAGTTCAGCTACCATCTTTAAACATTTATTTATTCCTTGAAATTCTCATACATGGTGTACAATGTATCTTGATCATATCTAAGCCTCACTCTATCTCTCTAATGACCTCTGTATTCTCCCAACCCATCATTTTGCCCACCCCACCCCCCTTTTCTAAGAAGTATAACCTACTGAGTCCAGTGGCATGGGTCTGGTGTCATTCACTGAGTCCTTCGCAACCTAGCTACCAGAGGCTACCCCGCAAAGAAGTGACTCTCTTTTCCTAGCACCGGTTAACTGCTAACACCTCCTCAGCTAGGGGTGTGTGTGTGGGGGGGGGG